>JAODUG010007510.1:1515-14215 GCA_027564795.1 Aphredoderus sayanus | reverse complement strand
CTATGCAGCACACATGAACGCTAACCAGGCATAATGACCTTTGATGGTCCTATGATGACAGATCAGCTAAACATAGTTGACAACACTGATCTTAATACATTTTGGAAACATTTTAACAACTGAATGCTTCCACATAAGTAATTGAAAAACTCATACCCCACACTTTGATATCTTTACAATGTTACTGCCAAATACTGAGATAACACCCTTATACACTCCAATAGTATGACATCAATGGCTATAAGATGGTACTAGTGTAAACCAACACCACCATAACACGATCTACATCTGTTCTACACAGAACATGAAGGCATTTCACAGGACCCAGGGCTGGCCCAGTGTCAGGACACAGCAGAAAGATATGCTAAACCTCTAAAATGGAAGATCAGGGCTGCAAACCCGTCTCCTCTCTTGTTAAGGTTTACAGGGTTTCCCGAGCAACCTTGCTTTCGGCAGCACTGCAGAGAATAGGATGTCGTAGACGTGCTTTCATTCAGTCTGTATTCCAGAGGAAGGTTTCCGAGACAGTCCAAGCCCCAAATAAATAAATAATGAGGGCTTTTCACATTGAACAAGATTTTATTTTTAAGCTTCACAATACTAGACTAGAAGCTGCCAGGCTATACAATTTGCCACTATTGCACTGCTGCCATTTTTTGTTATTAAGAGACATGAATTAGAGTAGCATAATGTACAGTAGATGCTTTAAAATTAGTTCATATTAAACAGTTCTGTCAGAGTTCAAGAACTTCAATGCACATATCAAACAAAAGAAAACATGCCCATTTAAATAGTCCTAACCGTTCTGAAACCAGTCGTTCCATCTCTGTCACTGAATTCTAGTTGTGCATAATTTAAAAGTCACACTTTGTGACTAGAGATTCAAACTTCAGACTTGCCATGCATGTGGTTTGGCGCGTGGGACAGATTAGTTCAGACACAAACCCTAAAAATA
This sequence comes from Aphredoderus sayanus, assembly GCA_027564795.1. NCBI lineage: Eukaryota > Metazoa > Chordata > Actinopteri > Percopsiformes > Aphredoderidae > Aphredoderus > Aphredoderus sayanus. The sequence continues at coordinate 13,260 of JAODUG010007510.1, read as the reverse complement.
GGTCGTAATGACAAAGGGATAGGGCGCAGGGGGTGGACATACAGTAAAAGACAGGGTTGAGGTTATCAGCACTTGAGATATGAAAAATTCATTAATGAGAAAAACCCATTAGGCTACTTTACTCACAAACAATATACAGTGGTAGCGTACAATTAGCCCATAAGAGCTAGGTTAGTATTGATTTTTAATTACAGGCTGAACTTACATGGGAAATACTAGAAAATTGACAGTTGGTGGTTTCAAACCACAGCAATTATTCCGCAACTAAATCCAGAACCCAGCTCATGGGTGTAAGCCAACGAACGAGTTAAAGAATAGCATTTATAACCATATTAAATAACATCAACGTGAAAGGAAAGGCATGTCAACACCAAGTGTATAACCCAGCTAACTCCTTTTGCAGACCAGTTCCATTCTAAGATGTCGCAGCCATGGCTAGAGTTCGAAGCAGACTGACCCTTTACTGAGAGGAGAGGGCTCTCTTTGAGGGCAGAGAGCCCACAGACCATTTTCTCCACTGAGCCTCGGCCTTGCAGAATATCTCAGACAGCAGACACGCGAGCAAACAACTTCACTGACGCATCCTTGCGTGTTTGACAGAGGGTCGTGTTACAGAAACCTACAGTAGAGCAGTAGAATTTGGCTGCTAGAACAGAGCCAACCTGGGAAATAAAGAAGAACTGGCAGCAATACAAAGAATGCTCCCTGAGGATGCCGGTCAAAACGTCAGATTACATGCAGCTGCTTAGTTGCTGCACACTAGCCAAATGTAAATAAGCAACAAGCATTTCACAATATTAATAATAAGTGCCCTTATGAGATTTTATTGTTAGGGGAAATGAGTGTTTTTTTGCAGTGTTAAGTATAACTGTTGCAATACATTAATAAAGAAATGCAGCCAATAAATTATAGCATGAAGGCTGGAAATGGGTAGAAATGATTGATGGATTTCCAGTGACAAGGCAGCTGCTCCAGTGGTCAGCTAACCATCTAGTCTGTGTTGATGACGGAGCACTTGGTTAATTAAAAATGACCTTGTCAGCTCACACGACTGTGTGGCATGGCTGCTATTATTAAAGTAACAATTTTAGGAAAGTATGGGTAATGCCTTCATATAAAATTCAATTTTAAAAATGTCTAGTGTTGAGATTTTTCCTTAGCCGTACGTCGGGATTGAAACTAACTGCTTGCCAACATTGGTTGGTGCTTACCCACCTGTCGTATAAGGAAAAGAATACTGCACATGGATTATACTGAACCATAAAGATGAGAGGAATACAAAGGCAACAAAAGATTACAATACATTAACCCGCTTAAAATTGAGGAGTGTACTATATTTCCCAATAGCATGCAAAAAGTGAATATCCAAATGCTGTGCCTAAATCAAAGGGATGGGATGAAAGGCACACCAATTCTACATTTAGCCAAGGAGTCTGCAGGGGCAGGGGCTTTTCTCTTATGAAAACCCACTGTTAACAGTCTACCCAAAATAGGATAGGTAATGGGAATATCCAGGGAGACAAAGCTAGCCCTGTATTGTTTGGTTTTACTTGTAGGAATTACTATTCAGATTTGTCGTGATCTTGAATGTTAGCCTCACAGTTAATTTGACTGTTCTTTTGTTTCTCCAACTACAAAAACATACATTTTATAATACTTTATATTGGATATAATATGTTATAGTAATATTTTACTCAATATTTTATTAGGATTCATTTTAAATCCTAGTTCAGGTTCATCTTTTTTTTCAACCCATCAGTCTTGAGTTTGTGTATACAGACTTATTTCTTGACCTAGTCTTGAGCCCATCATTTTACACAGTAACTTGATTCTGGTCTCGTATTTGACTGAGGTGGTAAAATCACCAGGCGTCAATGAATGGCCACAGATATGCAGTAAATTACTGCTAGACAGCCCTGCATTCGTAACAGGTGGTTAATCAATTGGGTATTACAAACACAAAGGACAAAACAGCAGCAAAAATTACAGGCCTAATCATCACAAGCTGGCATCCATTGAAGACACTCTTCAAGAATCCACTCTTGATAGCTTCATTGCAATTTTGGATAAAGAAAAAGATAGCTTCGCTCAAACCATTCCAGCTAGCATTAGTCTAATTTGCCTTAGAGGGCTGTACTAGGGAATGCAATTAAGATGCATCCATTGAATGCCTCCTCATCTAGAAAGCTACCTCTTGTCTAGTCAAGTTAGTTTCGTTAAATTGGGCAGTTTCAACCAATATAAACCCACTCCCTCAAAATACCATATACACTATGGTGTTCGACAGGAGTGCTGTTCAGTAAAAATTGTGTTGTGCTTGCTGGATTCTATAGAAGGTACAAGTTGAGGAAGCTAGCAGAACAGTCCTAAATGCTTTGGATGTACAGCACACTTTGGAGATAAACCACACATAGACTCAAAGCAGAGAGGGTAATGTCACTAAGGGCAGTTTACCCACAACCTCTGGACCTTAAAAATCAGATCTCCCACAGCCATTACCCCTTCACACACCTCCTTAGAAGGAGCAGAGCACTGAGGGAGAACAAACTCGACCACTGCCCTGCACAGGACAGAAATGGCACCATAAAAACGGGGTGTTCAAATCGCAGCTGTGGACAATTATGCCGTCAACATACAATTGTTCCCCCTGAACAAAGTCGTTATCACGCCGCCTAAGAGCATAATGGCTCGACTATGAGCTGTGAGAGATAGCAGCGAAAAGCCTATAACAGCCACGCCTCATTGGTTTTGAGCGTTAACAAAGCGACAGCACGCCGGTTGTCGAGATATACCAAGCCGTTCATACAGCCTTTTCCAACTAACTTGCCTGTCATTAATAAGGCTGCTCCTGACATATGTTTTTACTACCCCACAGCAACCATGTGCATGAATGGGCTTCGCCATTATGGTTCCACTCTCCTGAAGGGGTCAGAAATCTTTATTACCAAAGTAGAGTAATTATGCACAGTCTTCTGAACTGCTGCAGTCTCTTTATCATTATTTCCCTAACACATTGCTGGCTCTGCCGTTCCAGGCTAGCCTATGCTATAGCTGGGAGATAATAGGAGCGGAATGTGGGGGGGATAGAGAGAGTCTCTCCCAGTCTCCTGCCTCCGGTGGGGAGGGAATAACGTTTCATTTTAGCACAAGGGAGAATTTAAGCAGGCATAAATCACCAACTGCTTCGGCCAGCTTGCCTCAATAATAAGGCTTTGACTGTATTTCACAGTCTGATAGTCTAACTGGGCCCCGCAATGCAAACAGTCCAGCTAATAATGAGGCCTGCCAAATTGATACGGTGACAGTCTCCAGGGGCATGAAAACTGACGTGCCACCAAATGAAAGCACAGTTTCAATCCACACTGAAAGGTCTGGAGATCCATTACGGTATGTGCATGTATTATAGTTTTAAAAAGGGCAGTATTGAACAGATTTTGCATCCAAAGCAACAGTGTGCTCGAAATCAAGGATTGTGTATGCATATTAAAATGTATGAAATTCATGTATGCACACGTCAAATTAATGCCACAGAAAATACTAAGCATCATCGCCGTGGAACAAGACCTGCATTATCCCTCCAAACACAACAAAGCAGAGTTCACCCTCAACTGAACCCGGTCTATGATATCACATACTGTACATCTCGTTCCATTTGTACATTAGGAGAATTACTAGGTACTATTTCTGCCTGAAGGTCAACATACATAGGTATGGAAGAGAGTTGTGGGTTTGACAGACGTTCAATATTCCCTCCTCCCTCTCCTAGAGCCGCACTGATGAGTGAAAATAAATATGGAAGTATCACTTTTAGTGATCAAGAGCATGTTTGTAGGCTATTCTCATTATAAAAAAGGACATTACAAAACACCATAGCAACAGCTGCCCTGTCAGGTTTCCTTCGGAACAGCTGGAAGGGGAGATGATCACCGGATCACTGGCTAAAAGGACAACACTGTCGACAAACACACTGCATGCAGAGCAGAGGAACGCTTGTTTGATGTAGCAGCTTCTAATGGTCCATGCATCTAATGAGTACCCGGAAAACAGAAGAAGCGACTGTGTTAATAGTGAATGTGACTGAGCATGCATAATTAGACTGGAGGCTGAACATGTTGGTCAGGGTGGAGCCAAAACTGCTGCTGTAATTTTCAGAGAACAGAAAGACAACGGGACTTCTGTTGCTCCTGAATTTAAACGTCACTCCAGGTACGGTGCTGCTTCCAGCTTCAGGGTACCACAACTGCAAGAGATCACTCGCAGCAAGACTGAGAAGAGCTATGTGCCAAGGGCTAGGTTTCCCAAAGGTGTCTCAGTGCTGCCGAGATCACCTTCGCTCTAATGTTCCATGAGACTGCAGAGAGGAGATGCTTTTACAACAGGACCACTAAACGCAGCCAAGGGCCAAAACTGAGTCATTTAGTTCTCAGTGACTCATTTGCCGTGTGGTCTCGTCTGTCGTGATGTTCGGCATTTAAAAAATGACCGTAAATGCTCAACTCAACATGGCACAAGCTCCTGTGAGAGCCTTTGTCAGGCTGTGATGTGCCCTATATCGTCAGAACACCTCCCAACAGGCTGTGAGTGCACAGGGATCAGAGGCTATTTCACAGGTTCATTGTAGTCTGTTTTTCTGGCTGGCGACAAGAGCCTCTCTAATGCCTCAGAGGTGGTTCGTTTGTTCACCAAAGCATGCGAAAAACAAAGTTAATCACAACACAGTACTCAAGTCTCGCTAGATGTCAGCAACAGCGTGGTACGTTCCGTTCTAAACTTCATAAATGAAGCCTAATCTAAGCACCCAATCTTCACAGAAAACACAACAGCCGCACACTTATCTGGCTTTGAAACTTCGGTGGAGATAAAAAATAAAATAAAATCAAGCGAGCAATAAGAGCTAGGAGAAATGTGTGGTGATAGCATCGCAGCAGATAGCAGTGCTCCCGGCAAAGAGAATACATAAAAAGGTTGCAACATGCTCATCCGGAATGACTGAAGACTGCACACTCCCTCTCCCACACACCCCCGATAAGAGCGTGGTTCACGAGGGTAAAGGCACTCTCTCCCTCGCCAAGTCTGGCTAGCAAATCCCCAAATCCCAGCCAGAGGGGGGAAACAGATCCAGCACCCCATTATGGGAAGCCTGAGAGATGGGGCTGGGGTTTGCAGCCCAATTCAGCTGCTTTCTGGCGGGGCCAATCAAACAGTGTCCAGCCTTGGCTGGGAGTGTCGTAATGACATTATGCCAGTGCTATGCTGCGGCAAATGGAGGGAATGGTTGTGTGTGTGTGTGTGAGTGAGAAAAGGAAAGAGGGAATGAGAGAAAGAAACAGATGAGTCTCAGCCCAAGTGTGCGGATTGTTCCCAGACTGTACTTCAGTCTGGGAAACCAGGAGAAACAAGGAGGAAGAATATTCCTACAGATTTCACTCTTCAAATGATGATTATGATGATAGCAAGACAAAGGTGGAGCAATCTGTATAAAATATCTACTATGTGACAATAGTTTAATTGTTGGGCAATAGTTAATATACTAAGTAAAATAGTAATGCGAGTCAGTATAATGAACCATTTCCTGGACTACATGCTTAGAGAAGAAATATATAATGCTGAATGTAAATGATGTAATGATAAAGGGCAGATGGTGTTTTTTAATTGAAAACTTGGTTAGATTTTTTTAACCCAGCATAACCTTTGTCATTTTAGACCAATAATGATGAGCTATTTCTTCTCAATGTTGGCTTATAAACTAAAGATAAATAAACAAATGAGCATATTGGTTTGTGCCATGTGAGGCCCATTTATGAGAGATGAATCTTTATCTCTGGCAAGTGCCATTATGCATAAAGCCAACGTTGTGGACAGAGTAACCTAATTTTCAAAGGATTTTTCCTCAATGAGAAGTAGGCCATAAATGTAAAGCCTATGTGCCAGTCTCTGTAGGTGAAAATGTGGTTAGCATCATGCTGTCCAATATTTTACTTCACTTTATATTAATCATGTCACTGCTTTAGTAGTATAAGGCAAAGTAGTAATTTTCTTCAATTCACGCATTATATACTGTATGTAGTATGGGTGGTGGTCTGCATCACACAACCGATGTAGTTCATTTTTCACATAAAATAGATTTCCAGCCATACTGCCTGACATGCAATTCAGATAGCTATGGAGCACATCTAGGCGTGACTAAGAGTGCCTTGCCCCTTGCAATGTAACCTACTATTCCTCTCTGCAGGGCAATCTGTATCACAGTGGGTTATTATCTATACCAAATACAATTGCAAAGCCTTCAGGTAAATCGCAGTCAACTGAGCACAGTTAAAAAGTGTTCTTCCATTCATATCAAGGTCAAGTAAAAAAGCAGCAAGGTGGTACAGTGTAATCTGGCCGAGCAGATTAAAACTCATACCCGTCCCATACTTCACAAACCAGCAGTGTCTAATGAAATCCGTAGGTGGTCTTGGCATTATCCGAGCAGACTTGAGCCAATAACAAGAAAAATAGAAGAGGTTAAGTGAGGCAACTAAATAACATCTGCAGTATTATGATTTAAGGTAGGTCTGGCCACCCACCTGGCCTATCTGACAGGCTACAAGTTATCATTGTAGACACTTGTCCTACCCAACTTGACTACGAGCTCAAAGTCTGTGTATACTCGAACGTGTTAACACACACACACACACACACCACAGCCAAATCCTTTAACCTAATGGACCCCTCCATGGACAAATGTCTTCAGTGGTATATATCCATTTACGAATTCCATCTCCACATGCATAACTGGACACATCAGTTGGTCAACATCAGCAACGGCAGTCAAACTGTCTAGGTTTGGGTGTGTATAACTGAGATCAGTCCACAGAGAACACCTTGTTGTTTAATGCACCATGCATACACAAAAACAAGCATAAGAGGGAAATGAGGTCTACTAAATCTGTTTGAGGGTTCCCATCAGGTCATCTTGGGATGACAGGTGACATAAAAAAAAAACCAAAAAAAAAAACAAAGACCTCTACAATCTTCTTCAAAGGAATTCTCCGAAGCCCAGATGAGAGGTACATCAGTGTGAAAGCAGGACTCACTCAGAAAGCTACAAAGGCATGCTCTTGGGAAGCACATGGAGAGGCATGAAAGCAAGCACGTGGACTGGCAAATAGGAATGAACAACGAAAGAGGAACGAGAGCTTAAGACGGTTGGCGAAGAGGACTGAGGAAGTGGTTTTCAAGGTCAAAATAAGTAGTCACGGTAAATAACATTCTAATGGCTGTAGTAATTTCTAAAGTGCTGCCACTACATTTAAAGTGAACTGTAGAAGTCTGGGGGGAGTGGGGGGCTTATCTCTTCCAAATGAAAGCCAAAGAAGTGCCTAATGATCCCATTCATGTATTCAAATGCTGCGTTAGTTGTGTTTTTGAGGAGGGTGTATCGTAATCTGGGTAAGCGTCATTCCTTAAATTTTAAACATCTCAGAAGTGTGGCACCTGATTCAAAAGCTGTGATTCTTTGAAGGTCATATCTTGAGATACAAACGTTTGAATAACATGGCTCCAATGCATGCCGTACTTCTCATCTTGTCTTTGATTTCAGCTTCTAATGCAAAGGCCCTGGGAATGAATGCAAAAAAGAGCATACTACAGAGAAACAGTAGAAAAGGATGAAAGCAACGCACTACCACAGACAATAACAGACAGATGGCTGCAGGTGAAGGATCATGCTACCATTTTAATTTAATATCTCCTACACTAAATCATGTAAACAAAAATGTGACAAAACGCAAACACACAATTTTTCTATCAATTAATGATATACCATATAACATACCTTAAGACAAATTCAGGAATTGTTCAAATGTATACATGGAGTATAAAAGTTCTACATAATGTATTAAAGAGTAAGTAGTCACTATAAAAGAAATAAAGGACTGATAGTGTCCTACTTTTTATAGGCCATGCAAAGAAAGCTCTTCAAAGCACAAACATTTAGTTGGAGGCAGGATAAGCATGGAGAAGTCACAAATAGCGGGTACCCAAGCTAGAGCTGACCCAAAAGCGCATTGTGAAACTGGCCCTCTGGGGACTAGAGCAGATGCAATAGCAGACATGGAAAGAACAACAAATTAAGTAAGGTGTCCTACAGTGAAGCCTAGGGCTTTGCGAATGTTTTGAATATTTAGGTTTTCCAAGGATCAGGAAGTTAGAATATGGTGGTAGCATAGCATTGGTTCCCTCTTCCCATAAAAATAGGAAACAAGCCTAATAAAGAAAATGGTGGGTTAATTGTTTTTTTCTTTCGGTGTGTTATTTACAAGTTGTTACATGTTTTTGTTTGTTTATTTTAATTAATGAGAAATGAAATTGAAAATATTGATGTGAAAAGAAGCCAACCTACAAGGTAAGGATATGGTCAAGCATATCACTTTCAAGTACCTCCATGAAATACTGGAAGAAAATCTGTGCAGAGGCAAGGTGCTTTGTGTTTTCTGTAGCGGCAAATGATGACTCAACTAAACCACATCTTGATTACCCCCACCCCATTCCCTGCCTTCCTCACACAGCCAATACTCATTAATGTCTTGCTCCAGAGATCCAAACAACACAATGGCAACTCTTTTTCAATTAATCACAGAGAATAAACCAAGTAAACAGCTTTTTATTACAGAGTCCCTCTTTCAAGTCTTTTCAGCCTAAGTAGAGAAGATTGGTGCTTAATAATAAGACAAACAAAGTGCCAAATTGTGTTCTTGGGGCAGCAAGCACATCTTCCTATGGTGCCCAGATCTGGAGCATGAACTTGAGAGACCAGAAATGACTTTGGCAAAAATCCAGACCACCTGCAATGTTCTCTCTGGTGTGCACATCCCTAAAGACTATGCATCACCACCTGTGTTTTTAGTGGAACAAAACCTCTGTTCTTCCCATTAAAACCTTTATGTACGCTTATTTATGGTGGCACATGGGCAATTGATGTTTCAGGTCAACAAGGGACAACATTGATCAAGTGTCTCTCAATTGCAGGAGGGTGGGTCATGTGTGAAATAGTCATGTGTGAGGGATGTTGTGCTGTCTCTGTGACCTCGATATGGCTGATGATTCTTAAGAAAAAAGAAGAAAAAAAAGATAAGAAAAAGACAGAATTGGGCTGCCATATTGTACTTTTGACTCAACAAAAGCCAAGACCAAGGATTGTGGGCTTTCGAACCCTGCCATGGCATAAATGTTTGTGGAGAAAAAATAGGACAAGTGAGGGAGAACTCAGTTTCCAGGCTAACATCCAACTCATACAGATAGTTGTGAACAGTGGTTTAGCCACTGGCTGTCTGCTATCCTTTGTATGAAGAGGGCAGCAAAATGGGAGTATAGTACAAAGATTACTTAGAAGTACACTTTGATAATGTACTTGTATTAGTACTCAGGTTGTACCCAATTTATTATGCCATCTTAATTTAGAAGCATGCCAATGACACATGGGCCACTATGAACGGCTACACCAAAAGATTATGTCATGTTTTGGGATCTGGTGCATTGAGGTTCTGCATTGCCCCGGACAGTCACCACTACAGTACCTGATGAACTATGCTGCTCCCCATTCAAACTGTACTTTCAGCTGGATGCACCGATCCAATACTGGTCCAATACTGACTCAAATAGCTGGATTGGATATCGTGACAAATGGGGCCAATCTACACAATTACGCGCATACTATCTCATGAGTCAGCAGTGCGCAAGACCAATGCTGACCAATTTGTTGCTGCTTTAAAAAAAAAACAAAAAAAAATGTTGCCCCATCAAGTAGACAAAAAACTGTTAAGTCAAGCCTGATGTGTAATGCAAAAAATATAGCTTAACTTAATGCTGGTTTGGAATTGGTACTCGGCCTACAGCCTATCTCTGTTGGGACCCAGAACACGCGTCTTGAAATCGTGACAATTCCGGAAACAGCAGTGAGTGTGGAAAAACCTAGAGAGAAAATATCAACCGCAATAGACGTAAATCTAAACTAAACTGTGCGGCATTGGCTCTGAACAATGCAGCTCTTGTGGCTCACTTATACGGATTTATTGGAACAGACTCATAATGTGTGACAAACAACTGATAAGTTATATAGTTAGTAAGTTATAGGTGATCTTTCTAAAACCTACTGTTAATCTATTTGTGCCTCATAGGTCTATAGCTTTCCAGATTGCTTAATTCTCCCTTCCAACTTCCAAGCAAAGATTTAACTTTATCGCTGCCCCTTCCTCCTTCGTAACTGTTGCTACACAAGTTTTTGCCATCACATGTTAGTCGATTTGAAATCACTATAGTCCATTGACTATACACGATGCATACAAAATGCTTTTGAGGGCTACAAATATAACAATATAATTGGTGGGTAGAGTAAGCTTAACATGCCACCATGACACAGCAAATGGGTCAATTCGGTCCCCCAATGGCAAACTCCTGACGAAGCTTCTGTTAATACTTTCATTTAAATATATACTACTGCGTGCGTAGTCACGGGACTCCATCCCGTCCAATCAGTGGCTTGGAAGGAACATGGAGGTGAACTCAAACAGCAAAACAAAATAATCATTCATTAATCGCAATCGAAGTACAATGATCAATTAATTGTGATTTTGATTTCAGGTCATATCGTCCAGCCCTATGAGACTACAATGGCCAGGTCAGTCTAACTTGTGATGTGAAGATCAGGTGAGACAAGAGAATTATAAAACCTGAAATTGATTACCATATGAAAAGCAAATCACTTTCTCTGCTGCATAGCTTGACATCTCAAGGACACAGATTAAAGAGCAAGCTGAGAAAATAAAAATCATTTTATTAGTTTCAGTGAAACTGTTGACACAGCTAGATGGAAAGGTGACGTGATTAAAAAAAAAAGAAAAAAAGAGGCCAGACAGCAAGAGGTAATGAGAAAAAACACACCATACAAACCTTCCAGTCTACACGTAATTCTATTCTAATGTCCCTCACTTTTTAGGCCTAGACGCTACTCAATATCATCAACACCAAGGATATTTCAATTTAATGTTGCAATGAGGAAACACTTCAGTTAATTACATGAATTTACGGAATAGTCCCGTAACCAACTGGTCACCCTAGCACCCTCTAACTGGAATAGATAACAGAGCTAGAAAACGTTCTATGAGGGTTTAATGCAAGTATTCACAGCAGTATTCCTGACCCACAAACAGACAGTTAAAGTGGTGTAACTTTCAGTTTTGTGCTTATTGATGGGTTATAAGGGAGCAGATTAACTGTCACCTGCGAGTGAAAATATGGAAAAGAAGGTAGAGCTCCACAGGCTAGAAGTATATGCTAGGCCAGGCTAGGACTATATGTCTCAAAATGTACAACCTAGCCATGTTTATTACATATTTGAGGAATATTACTTGGTAACATAACTACACATTACAAAGAAACTTTTAAATGAGGTTTTCTAACTTTTATGGAGACATTCGTCAGACAATTAGAATAATGGGATTGCCTAACAATGTAGCCAAAATAAGGGATGTAAAAAAAAAATTTAGCTGCTTTCTACTTATTTTTGGTTGGGACATGCCTACTAGTGGCGAGTGCTCACAGTTTAAAGTTGAATTAAAATGACGATATTGTTCCCAAAGTGTCTATAGCACTCATGAAAATGGTGTCGTTTAGGCATTACAAAGTGGAAAGCATGTGCACTATATCCCTCCTCGAACCTTTTGAAATGCCCATTTTTCACGTGGACACATTTATTTGGTCTCA
>JAODUG010007492.1:0-27518 GCA_027564795.1 Aphredoderus sayanus | reverse complement strand
ACGCACGCACACACACACACACACACACACACACACACACACACACATACATATACACATACACACACACACACACATATACATATACACATATACATATACACATGCATAGTGTGTTGGGATTTCTGGCGCTGTATTGAAGAAAATGAAGGAATATAAATGCGAATCATATGTAAACTAGCATGGTGGGGCAAGATAATGGCTCGGATGGAGGAATGGGTGTGTGAGACAAAGCATCTGTTTTCTCCAACCGTCGCTTCTCATACTTTCTGCTCTCTGATTGGCCTAAGCTGTTTCCCTCCAGAAACGCACCTATCATGCAAAGGAAGGTTATAACCTTGTTTTCATAGATTCCCATTTTAAAATCCAAAACGTATACACACACAGGCTACATGTTTATTTTCCCGCACAAACAGCATACCATGCAAGTGGTGCAGGCTGCAGTCTGGTTTCAGGCTCAAGGTGTGATGTAGATAACGGCCATTACAGCCAACAGGCACACCCATTCTCCCGGCCATTGAGAACAACAAGAATACCAACACCAGACGCAGTAAATCCTATTTCAATAAAGCGTTATGTGTCACACAACAAAATTGCCAAAAAAACAAAACATCTTGCAAATGGGGGAATGATAACAATAGGATGGACGAGAGCAGGGAGGAATGGGCGGCAGAGTAAAAGAGACATATGGAGGTTCAGAGATGCTATGGGAAATAGGGAGAAAGCAAAAGGTAGAAACGCTAGATGGGGAAGAGAGGGAGACCAATGGGGACAGAGACATAGGGACAGAGAGACAGACAGATGGAAAGAAAGCGTGAGAGGCTTGGGAAGGGGGGGGGGGGTTGGGGGGAGAGGAAAAGGCAGTCTGACAAGCGTGAAGCGCTAACAATGAAGCCTAACAAAGAATCGCCCATCGGAGGCATCAATCACTAGCCCTCCCTCCCTCTCACCCCCATCTCCCTCAGACCCCCACCTCTTCTCAACCCCACCACTCCCACCTTCTCCCTCTCATCTCACCCAAAACAACACCGACCATCTGATGTGTCATCTGCCCCTCAGCCTCAATACAAACAATCAGTGTAAATCAATGCATCCATTCCTCCATCCGCCTATCCATCCATCCACCTAACCACACCACAAAGCCAAATGCAGTCGACAGATTGGTCAGTGTTTATCATTCATCATCATAAGTATGGAAATATAAATGGCCTCAGAGACAACGGTCTCCACTTCTGAGCGCACCATTGTGCAAATACTGTCAATAAATAGATGCAAGCTAAGCTTGTTTTGAAAAACATTTAAAGACAGAGATGATGCCCTCTATTCCCCATCTCTAACACATACAGTATGTCCGTATGTCTGCAATATGCACAAAGGAATCAAAGAGATGCACAAGCTGAATCCTCTAACGGAAGAAAAGAAGAAAAGAGACTGATTAAAGATTATGAATATTATTCCTTAATAATTTGTACCTTTCTGGCTCTGCGATTCATCCATGTTTTCCTCCATTGTTGCAGTTCACACTGGCTTTGTCCCCCTGTCGTTTCACAAAGCTGTTTAAAGCCTCTTGCTATCGCTTGGCAGTGTGTGTGTGTGTGTGTGTGTGTGTGTGTGTGTGTTTTTCCCTCCCTGCATATAATGGTGGCTCAGGGAAGCCCCTCTTCCACTGCTCTGCTCTGCTCTCCCTCCTCGCGTTCCTTCATTCACGCTGTCTGTCAAAGCTTCTCTCTGTCCCTTGCTGTCTAAATTCATTCATGTATGTTTCTATCTCTCTCTCTGTCACTTTTCCCCCATATAGACATGATATAGCTGTGCTTTGATGAACATGTATTATTGTTCTGTAATTTTGTATTTTGTGATCTTTTCATTCAAAGCAAAGCTATGTATATTATGAAGCAGATAATAATTTTCTCCACATCTTACTGTGAACAATATTAAGTATGAAACTTCATCACTGAGGAAATGTTCATCACTGAAAAGTAAACATTTGAAATAGGCTTCGTAAGTACACCTGGGATATAAACCCCTTAAATAATAAATGACTAGACAGATGCCCAACACACTTAAATACTGGACGCCTTTTACTTGATGGTAAAACATTGATTCTATTGAAGGTTCCCGTGGGTAATTCTAGGATTACTGAAGAGCTCAGACAGGCATAATGTTTTTGGGAATTCAATTTTTGAGAAATCTGCTACGATATCTGTGTAATTTAAAGGGATCCCATACTTATATCCTATACAAATCAAGATTTGTACTGACTGAACTACAGTTTTTTATAAAATCCCATTTGTTGGAAAAAATGTATTATAATAACTTCATAATTATAATGTAAATGAAGTCATATATTGAAGATTGTATGCAATTTCTTGCATTGTATATGGCATTGGTAAATTTAAAAGTCAGTGAACAGTGTTAAATGCTATAGATCAATTTAATATTGACTGACACTCCTCTTCAACGCTTAGTCCATGGGGACAGTACCTTAGGACTGGCTGGACATGCTCCCAAGCACACTTCCCAGGCAAAAAAAGACCAAAATTCAGAAGAAACAGTACAGCTTTCTCCCAGCCTGGATTTGTCTTGGAAGCCTTTTGTAGATAATGTAGGAAGCATGGTGATTTGTTAATCCAGTCTTCACATGTCTAATAGATTTATAGAATGTGACCATCATGAACCTCTCTAGGTATTGTGGGAATATGGGATTCTGGATCCATTCCAAATAGAATGATGATTGGAATCTCTTCATTACTGCAATGTTATTAATTAAGGGAGTGTATCCATGATATCTACCATTTTATGCATGATATAAATAAAATGAATATAGCAGTAGATTAGTTAGATTGCCAAGGTTATTATATTTTGTTGAAAGCAAATGGACGAAGCATTTCTAATGAAACCAGGGGGACCTAGAACTGAACCTTGGAGGACCCCATACAATATATAAATAACTAAAGAAAACAAAATCACCCATGCTATTTTAAAATATCTAGTGGGCTCAAATGTATTGAAGGGTATAAACAATGTATAAACCTGTCATCTAATGTGACAAGGTCATATGTCTAAAGCATAAAATCATCTAAAGCAGCGAGGAGCAGTACTTATCAGTTACATTTACACTACATACATAGTAAAAGGATTAATAATAATAAAACTGGCATCAAGGAGGAAGCTGACAATAAAACAAAACAATTAAAAAAAAATAAAGCTTAGTTCTACTGTTCACTTATCGGGCCAGCCCTGTACACTAGTGTTCCACAAGGAGCTGTATTTGGACCCTTACCATTATCCTTGTAGGCCAGATCACTTAACTCTGTAGTATCATCACATGGATTCTCCTGTCTATGCCAGCCAACACCCAGCTCTACCTCTCCTTCCCTCCAACACTCTGATCTCTGAATATCTCACTGACATCAGTTTTTTATGTCTTGGCAAAATAAAATGTTTAAAAGTGTACAAAGAAGTTAATCCAGCAGTCAGATAATTAATCTAATATCCTTAGGGATTTCTTAATTAGGCATACGTCTGACTATGGCAAGGCTACAGGATGTGTTCACTGCATCTGTTTGAGTGATGACATTTGGTTGCCATACTTACTGCTTCGCATAATCAGTACAAGATGCTGAAGCAAGCACTACATGAGATGAAAATAATAAGAAAATCCATTAGTGAGTATAGAAGAAATATGGAGACTTTAGACTTTTAACTGATTTCCGGCTGCATTTGGTGAACATGCTTTCTTCTTCACAATAGATCTTAACAATGGTTATTATAGTGCATGAAGATTATGAAAGCTTATTGACTCTTTGCATTGGTATACATACTGTATAACTGTATAGTAAGGGTTATGCTGCAAAGGTTATGAAAACCCTGCAGCCATTGGGGACCTTACTTGATCTCTGTGATATTATGTTTTTTGCATCTATTGAGGATGTGGCTCTTCAGCGATGGACAATGGTTTTCCGGCCCCTCAAAATGTAAAGGTAGCACTGTAACAGTGCCTGAATAAGATGTATGAGACATATCAGCAGTGCTCATAGTGTTGCTATTGATCCTGAGAAGGTGCAGGCTATGACTGAAATGACAGAGCCTGCTTGATGATGGACGGAACTGATATTCCTTCTAAGGAGAAGCTGAGGTGGTTTCTTAGGGTTGCAGCATACAAAGAATAATTCATTGAAAGCTGTTTAATCATGGCTAAGATGAATTTTGGTCTGAACTATAGCTACAAGACCCCTTGCAGAAAAGGTAAAAAGGCAACCTGCTGTCAAGATACTAATGTCTATGCCTTCTCAGCATTAGGATGGTAGCTCTACTGCAAGACTTTTTGCAGGCTGCACACATTCTAGGCATCACACTCATAGCCTCAAGATTTTTTTAAATGAAATGGGCCAGCTTCAACTAACTTCATAATTCGTTTTGGGGGTAGCAGTTTACAGATGACAACCTTGTGCACGTGACTTCCACAGAAGACTATCTGAGGGTAATGCTGTGAACACCGATAAGGTAGGTGTTACAGTATATTCCACTGATCTGCCAATCCTTTTGACAAGGTGTCAAATCCTACCACACTATAAGCTATGAAGGAACATCCTGACAAAAATGTGATCCGCAGAGGTATTTTTTGACGATAATGTGGTTGTGAGCCACCTGACGTTCTTCCCTTACTTGAATGTTGAGACAAGCTGGCCATTAGAATGGATGGATCGCATTTCAAAGAATAGTCTCACAAAGAAAAAGTTTATCTCTCTTCCCATTGATTCGAATAACAGTCAGAGGTCTGCAGCACCACAGTCTCTGGACTGTTTGATTTAGCTGAGAATAGAACTTGTGTGGGTGTCAGAGTTGCATTCTTGATGCACTGTCTTTAGGATCACAGGATGTGTTGTGTTCTGAACTAGCCCTTGTTGGGTCTCTACCTGGAAAATGTCAGACTTTAGTCTAGGTTCTGAGGTCACTTGCTTGAAGTGACGAGGCAGAGACAGCAATAGGTTAAATAAACAGAGCTTAATTCGCAATTCAGGCTTACTGGTATAGGGGGGAGTGTAGAGAAGGACACCTGGAACTGCTGGGGAGGAGAAAGCTTCGAAGGTCGCTGAGGTAAGCCGACGAGTTGAGTGGTTTGGGAAGTTGCTGGTACGTGTGTCCACCTGATTAGCCGCATTCGACTGAATGCTACAAAAAGACAAAAAGCATAAGATTAAGAAACTCAACAAAAACAATAAGGCTATGGACTACATCAAGGGTTTGGCTTTTGCTTTCAATGTGTGCAGCTTAGGTCTCGTCACCATTGGTTGCTCATGTACAGTAGATGACATATCATTACAGCAGTACAAAGCTGGCAAGTAAATGTCAAATAAAGTTGCATCACTTACTATCTGAAAATTATTACTTGCTATCTCATAATTATTACTTTGGTATATCATAATTTTGAATTACTAACTCATAATTATTACTTCGTATCTCATAATTTTGAATTACTAACTCATAATCATGAATTTGGTATCGCATAATTATGAGATAGTAAGCCTATTTTTTAAAGGTGGAGTCAGTCAATCAGGAGAAAGACTGTTTATTTGAACTTGATCAAAACATAAATACCTCTCCTTTTAATGCCATTGGGTGCTCCCTCAGAAGTGCCCCACATACCCACACCCTTAGCATATTGCTGTGATGCGGTATGCAACACTTTGTGTTCCCATTTACAGAACCAGGGCGTGTAGGAAAACTAGATTATTTCAACGCACACACAGAACGGACAGCTAGCTAGGAGACAGTGAGTATATATTCGCTGAATTAGACTTTCCCTGAATTTGACAATATGTCGAAGCATTTGTCAACTATTTTAACCCCACAACATCAACCTTCTGCATACTAACTGCAGCCATCCTGACCCTGGTGTCCTCTTTTTTGAAAATCTAAATATGGTAAGTGGACTGCATTTATATAGCACTATTATAATCCACAGGTCACTCAAAGCACAGTTCATTACTGCCTCATGTTCACCCATTCACACACCCATGGTGGTGTCAGCCATACAAGATGCCATCCAACATGAGAGCAGATATATGTTTTGCTCAGGGACACCAACACTTAGCCAGGATGCAGATAAAGTTGATCTATAGATGCTCAGTGATCTTGGGCTCTTGTGACCTTGCTCATATACAGTACACGTCACACTGCTGTTTCATTATCCCAGATGATCGGTTGTGTCAGCAGATCATCTGGCAGTATTACGACCTGTACAGTATCAACGTCCATGAACTCCACCTGGTCTCTAACTATAAGTCTGTGAAGCAAGGTTCTTCCAGACCAACTTGTAAATGGCATCAAAGAAGACAACATTTATTAAAACATTTATTATTCTCCCTTATGGGCAAAGCATGAAGTGGTAGTAGCTCAACGCCAGTGTTCAAGCATACTAAAAGCAAGCAAAACTGATGTTATGTGATTTCACAGAAACGGTGACGCACAAAGAAATTCAATAGGCTTTTGAAATCAAACTAGAGAGTCACACTAACATCTCAGCCACACTAAAGCCTGGTGGAAAGACTGCTGAACCTGAACCCCATATGCAACTTAACTGGAGATGCAATGTGCCTGCTGACCACCAGAGGCAGTAAATCTCCTGTACCTCCACTTTGTCTTCCTGACAATAAATCTGCAACTCATAAAATGTTGAGACTGTGCTGGGATCTGTGCCTTTAAATACGGGTCACCAATAGACTGGGGGTAAATGTATTTAATGACCCTGTGGGAGACACAGACAAGAGGTCTAAGAAAGACCATCTGTCTCTGCAACAGTAGGCCTTAGCAGATAATTTGTTACCCTGGACGATGGCAACAGGAAGCTCCAATGGCCATTATTATGAACCTAAGCAGGTAAACCTACAGTGCTAAAATGAAAAATATATTTTATGATTCTGGAGTGTTCAATTCAGTTATAGAGCAGTGGCTTTATTTGACCCCAACTGCTCTAAATGCCCTAATCTTTTATAATTTCTTACACATTTAACCTATTATTAAAAGATAGGCTATCACACATAAATGTGTATTAATGTATATTAATGTGTGGGCTATATCAGCGATAATGTATTGCTCCCTATGCAAAGGACACATTCTCGCGCAGCATGCATATATAGGCCTATAAGCTGCTTTGCGCCATAAACAGGAAGACAAACGAAAAGCCTATTGGGTAATGTAGTAGGTTAGGCTACTGCTGTTGAAAATACAAAAATGTTATAAATGCGAAACTGAAGCATTCATAAATGAGGTCCAGTCTGCCATCCTATAGTAGGCTATTATTATCATACTAGCCTATATAATCTGGGAGACCTTCACTGTCTTGTATTTTAGCGACGCATTAAAATAAATACGATGGTCATTGAGAAATCCAAAGACCGTTTACTTCCCCAAATGTAGGCTATGATCCTCCCACATCGCCATTCTATTTGTTCATAGACAGTTCAAAATACCAATGGTTGAACAAGAAGAAGACCGACATGGCAAATGCCCGCCCTGCGAGGAGGGGGAGCAGGAGGAGGAGGAGGGTGAGCGCGAAGGCACATTTTCAGCACCCAGGAGCTGTCCCTTCCTCGTGAGCCTGCGTCCAACCCCCCACGGTAAGAACGATAAATGTAATAACGGAACAGACACGACACACTCAAAATCTGTGTGACAAATGAATAGATTGTAAGCTATCATTCAAATGTTTCTCCTCTATTCTTCCCGGTAGTGTCAGGGAGGCTAGACACATCATACACCGATCATACCTTGAATAATGAGCGAGGAAAACTAGTATCATGTGGATTGACTGGTGCAGCTCTTGAGACCTGTTGAATGCGGTTAAATCCGTTTTAAATTGGATTTATCTGAAAGAGACTTGCGAAATCGTCTCATGCTCTTATAGCAGCAGTTGGACATTTCATGAACTGTATAGGCCATATCGACCGGTGCCATGCAAGTATACTGGTAGTAGCCTTCAGTCTACTACAAAGAAGTGTTGTTAAATTTTTTGTCTTCGAGTTATGACTAATATTTTATTTTATATTTAAGCAAATTAACAAACTCGTTTCAGCGTTAATTATCACGTGTTTATGTATCCACTAATCTAAAGGCACAGTTTTTGTTACCAGTTGTATGTAGGCTGTATAACTTCAACACACCTGATACAGCTAAAGCTATGATAAGATCATTATAAGCTAATCATACATCGTATGATTAGCACGTCATGTATCTTACAGTGTATATTTCCTTGAAGTAGTTATACAGGCCTATTAACTTGAGTGAGTCACATAATTCATGTTTTTAATTTATTTGTATTTTACTGTATTGGTTCAGCTAAAACACTGCCACTTCTAAGACAACATGATGTTGTTACTGTTGTTACTCTGAAAAATGAAGGGGTGGATTTTTGGATTTCCAAAATCATGGATTTCAGATATACTGTATAAAAAAACAATAAACACAGTATTGGCAGACCTATGGACATAAAATGTTCCCATGTTTTAGTGATTAAACCAAAATGACATAATAGGTAGTGCTGTGGTAGCATATCTGCACTGACATGGTTTGTTTGGGTTGTAGGACAGAGGCAGAATGATGACAAATGTTACTGCAGCTGTTATTTACAAATGCATTGATTCTGTGTGTGTCCACATTGACTACATCCACCTAAACACACCACACATATATCCCCCTCCCCTACAAACCCCCTTTGTTCTTTCAGTTACACCTCCTCCATTCTACTCTTAACTTCAATATCTGCTTTTTCTCTGTCTCAATCTCCATGGCAACGGAAGCTAAGTGGCCTCTCTCTCATGCAAAGTCTAGTGTAATGTGTGTGCTAGGCATCTGTATGTGTGTTTATCTCCTTGGGTCACCTCTATACTGTATATTTGCCAGGCATTATCTGTCTTCCACAAGCATGGACACACAGACAAAACAACATGCATACATACACATTTTCTGGAAGTGATGTGACAAGCCATTTGACAGTCTAATCTAAAATGTTTTTTAATCACTACTCAGCATCCACATCAGTATGACATTGAGAAAGCCCTTGATATTTAAAATGCTCAGCAAGCCTTGTTAAAGTAACGTGTATTATTTTAAATACAATATTGAACATTTGCTAATCCGTTAAATCTTTGCTAATGCAATTTTTTATCAATTGTCTTCCACCATTTCTCAGACACATTTATGACATAACATAATTCGGTGTGAGGATTATATATTTCTATTTATATATTTTTCTATCCTGTATTATAATGGAAGAAGCTGTTCGTTTTCACTTGTAAGCAATTATGTTTGCAGAAGTTCAGTATTGCTTCAACATGTTTTGATATTTATTTCTTTTGATATTAAATTTCAGGGGATGTTGAAAGGTATGTTCTTGGAGTGGACAGCAGGGTGTTCATTCCAAATAAAAAATAATCATCTATCGATTATCATATGGGAGAGGTCCTAAAAAGGATTGTTAGGTACAGTTTGGGGGTGAAATCTATTCTATTCACTTTGTCCTACAGCATTAATGACAGCCAAGAAATATTATATATCTATTCGATATTATTAGCCTTATTTAGATTTTATTGTACAGTGACATTGACATTGAAATCTTGAAATTTTTATGATTTCTACGTTTATAGATTAACTAAGGCTTAGGCTAACTTAGGCTAAGTGATGCATCTATACAATTTTAGGAGGGTTGAAAAGAAGATAGTCTTTGTATTTGTGACATATGCCCTATGCTCTGACTAGACTCATCATTGAAATAGCCAGAGCTGCTGTTCCCACGATATAGGCAGGAGTTTGTCTGTCGCTAATGACAACGAAACAGCAATGCTGTTACCATCAGAACAACAGACATACTGTACACACACACGCACACACACACACACACACGTGTGTATGTATGTATGTTTGTGGTTCTGATGGTGAAAGCATTGATATACAGTATATACATATACAGTATATATATACATCTTCTAGTTTGATAAATAACATTCTGAAAACAGTCTGTGTTCAGAAGACATTCTGAACACAGACTCTTGACGTGTGTTTTGTACATATTTCCAGGTTAGCATGTCCCAAGTGAAGCAGGTGGGCTTGCTAGCAGCAGGCTGTCAGCCCTGGAATAAAGATGTGTGTGCAGCAAGTGGTGATCGCTTTGCATACTGTGCTACTCTGGCCATATACATCTACCAGGTAAAATGTGTTTGTGTGTGTGTGTGTGTGTGTGTTTGTAATTATACAAAGCGGTCGTGTGTTTGTGGTTAATAACCTTTACAAATTCATGTGTTTCATAGTTCTGAAATGAAGCCATTTTTTAAAATGTATTTCCATTCATTTTCATTTTGTATCTTACTTGCTACCCTGTCTTTTTATTTTCTCCCATTCCCTCGTGCTCTCTCTGGATCCCAGTTGGACCAGCAGTACAATGAATTTAAGTTGAGGTCGATCATGTCAGAACATAAAAAGACTATAACTGCCATCAGCTGGTGTCCAGACAACCCTGATCTGTTTGCATCAGCCTCAGCAGATAACCTGCTCATTATATGGAATGTTGCTGAACAAAAGGCTGTAGCTCGACTGGACAATACTAAAGGTACGTGCAAATTCCTATACACTATTTCACACATTTTCTTACATATTTTTTTACTCTGTGATTACTTTTTTAATTGGTCACTGCAACTTCACAACTGCTCTCTTGCACAGCAAAGTGACAAATCTGCAGGCCTGCAAGAAATTTGTTAAAGTTTGCACTTGTAGCTGTGGAAATGAGAGACCAGAGCATGGGGGGTGAACCAAGTTTGCAGCTGTCATAGTATTTATGTAAATATTAAACTACTACACATTTGTGAATATTGAAAGATTAAACATAATGTACAAGTTCACATTCTTTCTACTAGCACTTGTGTTTTTTACATTTAACATTTTTTTCAGTTCACAAATTCTTATACGTTATTCTGAAATGAAAATAGAAACAAACAAGTTCACATTGTTATTGTTCCGAAGTTTTCACATCTTATTCTACAAGATCTCACATTTTCAACATATCTTCATTGTAGATAAATAAAAATGACCTTTAATTTCCATCCCATATTACATTGACATGTTTCTAATTCAACTGAGACCTTGAATAGAGTCAAATCTCTTGATTCACTGCACGTGTCTTCTGTTCTTTTTCAGGTATTCCTGCCTCGGTCAGCTGGTGTTGGAACTCAACAGATGGCATAGCCTTTGTATCTCACCGTGGGCCTTTGTACATCTGGGTGTATAGTGGCTCTGAGTCAGGTGTCACAGTGCATAAAGAAGCCCACTCCTTCCTCTCAGATATTTGTCTCTTCAGATGGCACCCCACCAAGCGGGCCAAACTGGTGTTTGGCCACACAGATGGAAGTCTGTCTATATTTCAGCCTGGTACGGAGGAACAGATTGAGAATTAAACAGAGAATTATAGAACAATATATAAGCAGCTACTGTAGATATTGTTGAATTCCTCATGCAGTCATTGTATAAAGGTCTATGGTACTATTGTTTCTAGAAACTTCATTAACAAACATATTCATTAACCTCTCTGTCTTCATCTCTAGGGTGTAAAAGCCAGAAGCATGTGTTGCGTCCAGAGTCTTTAGAAGGCACAGATGAAGAAGATCCTATTACAGCTCTAGAGTGGGACCCCCTGTCAACCGACTATTTATTGGGTAGAACACAATACGAACCATATTATGAAGGATGTGTTAGAGATCAAAAATAAAGATTCATAATATAACCATTTTTCTAATAGTATTGTTCTGTGCCTCAGTTTCATTGCTAAACCTACATAACCACAATAAAATGCACTCAATACATAAAGTATATGCCATAATTTGTGCTGCATGTAGCACAGAGAGTAGCTTACAGACTGTATGTAAATCTCTCTTCTGACCCACTTAGGTGCTTTCATTTGTTTCCTAAAGTAAGGCCTTTTGTGTTGCATCTGTCCTGTGCTGTGATTTGGTCCTTTGTCCTCATCTTCCCCTGTCTCCATATAGTGTCTAACCTCCATAATGGAATAAGGCTGGTGGACAGTGAGGGCTTGGCCTGCATCACATCATTCTCCTTCCCCTCCGCCGCTGCATCGGTTCAGTGTCTTGCCTGGGTCCCTTCTGCACCAGGGATGTTCATCACTGGAGGTAACAGGTTAACATGCTAGTATGTGTGTTTAGCTGTTTCAGCTTTAGCTAGGGTTTGCTGTTAGCATTTGAAACAAGGCAGATCTCAGCCAATATAGAACCATTTTTATTCTTCTTTTTTTAGACTCCCAGGTTGGAGTACTGAGAATATGGAACGTTTCTCGCTCTACACCTCTGGATAACTTCAAACTTAAGAAGACTGGGTTCCATGCTTTGCACGTCCTCAACTCCCCTCCTGCCAAGAAAGGTAATATTCATTATTAAGGCTTCTATAGGACATTCATTCTAAATGGGCCCTATTATATGTTTCAGTTTTTCCTTAATCGATATCTTGCACCACATTAGCTCTTAGTTCCTGCTCTCCCAGTAAGAGTCAGTACACCAGCTCCACTAGCGAGGCTGTGCCCCCACCAACGCTGTCCCAAAACCAGTCCTTCTCTCTGCCACCGGGACATGCTGTGTGCTGCTTCATGGATGGAGGGGTCGGCCTTTATGATATGGGAGCCAAAAAGTGGGACTTCTTGAGAGATCTGGTATGTTCTACACAGAGAGTGGTGGGGACGTGAGCTTTGGGTGCACAGAGCAAATACCATGAGCGCTTGTTCTTTTCAGGGCCATGTGGAGACCATCTTTGACTGCAAGTTTAAGCCGGACGACCCCAACCTTTTAGCTACTGCTAGTTTTGACGGGACCATTAAAGTTTGGGACACTAACACACTTACAGCTGTTTACACATCCCCTGGCAACGAAGGAGTGGTCTACTCTCTCTCCTGGGCCCCTGGTAGGACACACATACAAATAGACATGCATAAACACACACACACACACTCACACACATGCAAACACACACACACACACACAAAATGGACCTAGCTTTTTATTTTCTAATCACGGTCCTTAACATAGCTGTTAGACAAGTAACCCAATTCTCCCTCCAAATTATATGTACATGTGTATTTGTACACAGAATGGGGCAAATGAACATTTTGTGAACTAAATTAAACCTGACCCTTCTGATCATCCATGACTACATGATCAAGAAGTGACCTTTACTCATTTTGTGTGTCTAATCATTACGCTCAGGAGACCTGAACTGTATCGCAGGAGCTACATCCCGGAATGGAGCTTTCATATGGGATGTGAAGAAAGGAAAGATAATAACTCGCTTTAATGAGGTTAGGTTCACTGGCAATGTGATCTGTTGAGGATGTCAGGATGCAGCTGTCAAATTATTCATATTATTATTGTTTTATTTTTAGCATCTGTAACATTCCAGCATGAGTATTACACTGGCAGTGACAACCAGCACATTGACACATCAACAGACCTTTATTCATTTCAATGAGCACCGGGCACTATCTACTTTCTTGAGATTGTAGTAATCTCTGGTGAAGTTTGGCTGGTGGTCAAAATATTCAATAAAGAACATGAAGACATCCTTTAATAATAAACAATGTGAACATGTATCTACAATTTACAGTGTGTGCTTAACCCATAAATGTAGCAAGGCAGATACAGGCTGCAATCAGAATGGTATAACTTAATGTTCAGTGGACTGAACGCCAGTTTACAAAGCAGGGAGGAGTTGGGCTGTGTTCACATGATGAAATTCCCACAAATATGTATTAAAGCACGCTAGCAGGTTCCAAACAAGCAGTGTCATTTTACTAACCTCATTTAGCAACACTCTCCACAGCCATTATTCACAGCCAGCTTCTTTGAAAGTTTCAATAAAAGGTTCACTGAAAGTAACAAACATTCAGTCCACAGAACGCATTCACGGATTACACAAAGTTAACCTTGACAGAGCAGGCCCACACACTACTGTGCAAGAAGGTACAAAATCACTGCTAATGCGAATACGAGCTTTGACCAAACATGCATTAAAATACAGTAATACTGCTAGAATATATTTGTCTCAATATACCGTCTCTCATAATAATATAAAATTGCCTTTTTTTCTGTGTTTTAGCATGGTAAGAATGGTATTTTCTGTATATCATGGAGCCATAAGGACTCTAAGAGAATTGCTACCTGTAGTGGAGATGGATTCTGGTCAGTACCAATCTTCACACTGTGACATTGTAGATAATGTGTTGGCAGGTGGGCATAATCTGTTTTGTGTTGCTACCTCTATAGCATAATCCGGACCATTGATGGTAAAGTTCTTCACAAGTACAAACATCCTGCTGCTGTATTTGGCTGTGACTGGAGCCAAAATAACAAGTATGTGTGTTGCGTGAATTTGCCTTTTCTTCTGAAAATGTAGGCCAAATTCCCATGTACTGGAATGAATGTGTATACAAGTTTGAACATTTACAGCCCAGAAATACCATGTCAATAATACATATCAACAAAACACCATTGACAAATGTATGCACATTTATTATAGACGGAATCTATTCTTATACTAAACGTTCTCAGGTTTGTGAGCCCCAATTTGAAAACCACTGTTTAAAAATGATCCTCCCTCATGGTCCTCAAACGGGAAGTTCCATTAAGGTCTATTCCAAAACTGTGGTTAAACCTTTAGCATATGTGTTATTTGGGATAGTTATACCTTCAAAGGTCTCATTATTTTAAAGACCTGTCAGCCTATTGCACGTATAGAGTTTGTTTCTGTAAAAATAAATAAATTACATTAGACAAAGTCTTACATGGTATTAAGAAAGTGTGTTTGTCACACATATCTCCCTAAACCACTCCAGGGATATGATAGCTACAGGGTGCGAAGATAAGAATGTCCGTGTCTACTACCTGGCCACCAGCTCGGACCAGCCTCTCAAAGTGTTTACTGGACACCTGGCTAAAGTTTTCCATGTGCGCTGGTCGCCACTTCGAGAAGGAATCCTGTGTTCTGGATCAGATGATGGGTGAGAAAGTTTGATATATTTAAAGTGAGAGTAAAGCCCTTATGGTTACGTTGAGGTATTAGTTAAATTAAGTTTAGGTATAAGGTTAAAACTGGTTAGAAATGTGTAACGTTAGGTGTTATTGTTTGACTTGGAATGCACCCTCATATTGGCCGTACATCGGTATCGTATGTACAGCACTCAGCCGATCGGCAAATAAGATGATAACGATGATGGCAGTAGCCAATGATAATCTGTCACATCAGTTTTGCTCTGGATAAATGCTAAATTGGAGAAGATCCAATAGATGGTACTACAATATTACCCATAAAAACTGGCTGAACATGACTAGCATTATGCAACAGGGCATCCATAATTACAACAGATGGACCATTCACAGCATAGCGGCTAAATAGTGGTTGACTTACCAATGATAACTGATGGCTGGAAAGCTTGAAGTAAAAGATTTAGCTTTAGATATAGATATAGGAATAATATACTGTATGATGTAGTGGCACATGTATCATGTTTGCTCTTCCTGTCTCCCTATCCAGTACTGTCCGCATATGGGACTATACCCAGGATGCATGTATTAATGTCTTGAGTGGTCATACAGCTCCTGTTAGAGGCTTAATGTGGAATACAGAGGTACCTTACCTCCTCACATCAGGTAAGGTCGCAAAAAATAATATCTAGATTAAAATATTATCTAGATTTTATGATTTATTTTCCTTCAAGGGGGTTATATCCTGTTAGGTACATTAGAAGCAGTGCTTGAGGTTCTGAAAATGTTTTATTTAAAGGCAGTCTGCATTAACCACACCCCCAATGAATGTTTTCAAACACAGCTATGCACAAACGTGCGTGTGATATGTTATTACATGATGTACTGTTCATGACATGTTGTAGGTTCGTGGGATTACACAATCAGAGTATGGGACACCAGGGATGGAACATGTCTGTATACAGTTTATGACCATGGAGCTGACGTCTACGGTAAGGAAAACATTTAAAAAGATGCTTTCAGTTGTTTACCATTTTTGTTACCATTCAAGCACCTGTAATGGTTGGAGGATGGTTTGGACCCAAACGCATGACAGGTAGGATAAATACCTAGAAATACAAAAGTTTAATAAATGAACGTGGATACAGAGAGCAAGCACTTACATGAACAAGTAAACAAGCAAAGGACTGTGGGAAATACAAGGGCTTAACAGGTAGACAAGGAGAGACAGACCATTGGTTAACAACAACGAGGGGCAGCTAAAACATTATGTCTGTTTATGTAATTAGTGTCACTCTGTAGTAACTGGTGGCCTTGACCTGCATGCATTATACAGTATGTTGATGTGTAGCCCCATTGTTCACCACTGGAGTTTGGTTTGTTTTAATGATCAGATGTACTGAATAAGTTGACCATTGAGTATGTGTGATACACTAATGGCCATAATGCCCATAGTGGAGATAATGTCAAGGTTTGAATGCAAACCAGTTACCTATAAAAAGTGTTTGTGTGCTTCCTTTTACACTATTCAATATGCAGCATCCAGTCCATCTACGCATGGGACCTGCCATTTGCTGAAGTCAAACTGTAGTGGATTCAAGGCAAACTGGCAAACATAGTGTGAGGGGGTGGAGGTGCTTAGCTATGAGTTTAGAAGTGGTCTATTTCTGGTCTAAATAATGGTCAGTAAATGTATTAATCCAGGTTTAACCAAAGTAATTAATCAAGACATCATGGTTCAAATATTAGAAATAACTTTGCACACAGGAAACATGTCTCTCTAGCATATTACACTTCAAAAAAGGCTGTCTATACACTAGGATGTCTATACACTGTCTATACACTAAGATGTTGGTCTCTGTTCCTGTCATGTCTCCAGGTTTAACATGCCATCCAAGTCGCCCATTCACCATGGCCAGCTGTAGTAGAGACAGCACAGTGAGGCTGTGGTCTCTCACACCTCTCATCTCTCCCATACTGCTCAACATCCTCACTGACCAGCCCTGGGACAAGATTATAGGGAACACAGGCAAGAAGGACGATTCGATTCTATTCTATTCTATTCTATTCTATTCTATTCTATTCTATTCTGTCCTGTTCTATTCTGTTCTACTTCTTCAGCATTAAAGCAGATACGCTGTGTGTCTCCACAGACAGTGCTATGGTTCCTGGGTCACCACCACTCCTCTGTGGGAAAGTATCACGGGACATCAAACAGGAATTAGATAAACTGACGGCAGATGTAAAGGTCAAGAGGCTGCGCTGGTTCTGTGAATGCTTCTCGGTAACTGCTCTTAGCATAAGCAACAGCCATAAATACTGTTGCAAAACGAATGCACAGCTTATAAAACCAAACTTTATTATCATTATTATTATCATCTCAGATTCTATCAGCCAATTTAGCAACCGCTGGAATAGACATTGGTTGTGTAATAAGACAGTACAAAGCTTATGATTGTGCTAACCCTCCTGTTGTCCTCGGGTTTCAAACGCATCTTATTGTGCCACCAGATGGCGCCACCTAATTGTGTAGCTATCTTTATTGTCAGTGCTGTGTGTATTTATTTCTTGATTAGTTATTTATTTATGTATTTGTTTGTTTTTTGTGCCTTTTAAC
The DNA here is from genome assembly GCA_027564795.1 of Aphredoderus sayanus. Classification (NCBI taxonomy): domain Eukaryota; kingdom Metazoa; phylum Chordata; class Actinopteri; order Percopsiformes; family Aphredoderidae; genus Aphredoderus; species Aphredoderus sayanus. The sequence goes on along the minus strand of JAODUG010007492.1, from coordinate 9,869 downwards.
CAGTTGACCTGAGGTTTCAAACACACACCTTGTGCCAGCAGTGCACATCATGTGTGTGTAAGCTGAAGAATTAGAATTGGCGCCTTTTATCTGCCACAAAGAGCTAGTGCATTGGGTGGGACAGCAACAAGGTAGTGTGTTTGAAACCCGAGGACAGTGGGAGCGTTAATGTACAGTATATCATCGTCATGGTGTTCTAATATTTTATGAACCATTTCTCAAACATAATATCTTATGCTGCTGAATAGGCTCAGTTGGATAGACAAACCTGACAAAAATATTTGACTGATTTTGAGTTTCTTGAGAGCTGCATGTAGCTAAAAGGAACAAAAGTTTGAAATATAACTATATAGGCAGGAAGTTAATCTGGTATAACCAGAACCAAAATTCACTTTGGAGCTGCTCTACTGGAGTTTGTTTACCGCTGTTGTATCCTGATGGTCGTAGACCATTAGACAGGGTTCATTTTAAAACTTATTGTATGTATTACAACAGCCTTTCACCAATCCGCGACATTGCTACAAGAGTACCACTGCCGCCACCGAAACACGTTTGACTTCCACGTCATCACACATAGCATGGTCCGCCATCCAGAGAGCAAATGCTAAAGTGAACAGGATTTCCATACTATAATCTCAGCACAAATTAATGTGTGAGCAATAGTCAGGCTTTGGTAAGAGCTTTGATTGGAGCCAGGCTATCAGGCTTCAGTTGGAGCCAGACTAGCAGGAGATATACTCAAAGAGCATTTCACTCACAGATGTCACTAACAGATGTCTATGGCATTTCTATGAAACTACACTACATTTATAACTCAGGAATCCTACCTACTGTAGCACTGTTTTAATATTTTGTGTTTGTTCTTCTGCCAGCCACCAGGAGGCAGTAGTAACCTGTGGGACTTGGTTTCAGTCATCAATGGACAAGATGACTCATTATTGCCCCCCAGCTACTGTAAGGGAGTGATGCACATGAAGCATTTGCTTAGATTTAAAACGGTAAGTCTCTCTTTATATTAGAACTAGAGAGTACATTCAACTCTCTAGTTGAACGTATACACCTTGATTTTGGAACCATCCCCAGAACCCCCAAATTCTGCTCACTGTTGAACTGTCCCCAAGTGTGGGCAGCTGTGGGTCAATACAACATCTTTCTTTAACGCTTGATTACATGTGAAATTAAAAGGGTTGGTATTGTTTTCAAAAACACAAAATATTCTGAATGACAATCTATATGAATTTGATATAATTACTTCATTTGATTACACATATCTCCTTAAATTAGTTAGCGTTGTTACTGAAACAAAATAGTAAATTTTTCAAGAGAATATAAACTATACATCTTAATTGTTATGTTCTACTATTGTCAGTAATACACACAATTCAGTATTCAGTGGGACAGAAGTAGCAAAGTAGCAAAGAGAAGCACTATGAACCCTGAGCCTAAATTTCAGAACATTCTCTAGCATTGTTAAAATATAATCTAGCTGTACACATTGAACCAAAGTCATTGTGTATTAAAATATACACTAAATAATGCCATATTGAAGGTTGTAGCACTGGAAGGAATTTTAATTTGATTTCATTTATGTCATGATGCTAACTATAGCCTTCCATTGTAAATTGGAAAGTACATAAATAAACGAACAAAACAAAGCAAATTAAAATAAAAAACAACCATGAGTTACTGTATATTGCCAAACTGTGTCATCTGCCTTTATCCTAGACTAGTTTATTACGGATGATAATGTAAGGAATGTCCTAGCAAACAGTCCTGTGTTACTCGTATCTAGTCTGAGGCCCAGGAGCTCACCATTGTGAAGATGTCCAAGTTTGGAGGTGGTATTGGGGCTCCCAGTAAAGAGGAAAGACTGAAAGAGGCAGCTGATATCCATCTGAGATTGGGACAGATCCAGCGTTACTGTGAGCTAATGGTGGAACTGGGACAGGTATAGTCAGTGGATATGTAAATTAACAAATAAACAGGTCACACCATACTTCACATTAATAGGGAGTCCAAATCTGTCCCTTTGTCTGTCCCTCTGTCTGTCCGTCCATCTCAAGTGGGACAAGGCACTTTCAGTGGCCCCAGGAGTATCTATGAAATACTGGAAGAAACTGATGCAGAGGTGTGTTTACATGTTCCACACAATACAATATGCCAGTACGATCCCATAGATACGTTGTTCTATGTAAACCATCACTTTAGCTACAGGAGAAACTTCCACCCAAAAAACATAGCTGATGTAGGTCATTTTTTACATCATTTCCAATATTGAATAGCCTACTGTTTCTGCCCCCACTGGCCACAGGTACAATGTAACAGTTGTTTGTCTGATCCTTGTTTAAGTTTGATTTTGTGTTACACACGCCTCTGTTCCTGTCTGTCTTCACTCACTAGCACTAGCAGGATTACATACACACAAAATTCTTTGCGTTAAATTATTGTTGGTTGTAACTGCACTGTAAATGTGATTTGTTTGGACTTTTTTTATATCAACAAAAGCTGAATTTCACTGTAGGTAGATTGTTATGATCCAATGATCCTGCTGTAACCCACAGGAGAGCTGAACAGCTGATTGCTGAGGATAATGATGATGCCATACCTTACTGCATCGCCACAGGAGACGTCAAAAAGCTAGTGACCTTTTTCACCAGCAGGGGACAGCTGAGAGACGCCCTGTTGGTAGCCCAGGTAACAAAACTGACCAACTTAAGACTTCAGTAAAACACCTCACTATATAACTTCCCTACTATAAAGTCCACAAGCTCAAATGTATCTTGCTTTGGTGCAAGAGTGGAGATACAACAAATGTTGAAAATACCAATAGATACTGTTAATTAAATTCAGCATTAACGTTTTCATCCTGAATTATTTAATATGAAAGTTAAATGCCCTTCTAAAAGACTCTTTCTTTGTCATCCATGATTAAAGAGAGAGAGAAGAGTGAAATTATTTTGTTATCTTTTTCAGGGAGCCTGTGAAGGTAACATCCATGCACCTCAGAGCTCTGGCATTAACCATACAACGAATGACCTGGATCACAAACAGCATTACCAGGGGTACATACTGTATAAAAACACACATACAAACACAATGTGAAATGTTTTAGTTTGAAGGAGATAATACTGTAGTTTTCTAGGTGCTAAACAAGCTTTGTTATTGTCCAGGCTTCTTCACAGGGTGTCTAAGGAACTGTCTGAGTGGTACTTCCAAGATGGCTGCTGTGTGCTGGCAGCATGCTGTCACCTAGCTGTTGATAACGTTGAGGTGTGTGTGTGTATATGTATTTGCCCTCAACATTCTAGATTCAGTTTGTCCTGGCAGTCTATCTTAAGCCTCCGCCTATGAATCAGGGTGTTTTATATGATTCAGGAGGCAGGGACCATCTTGTTATATAATATGCTGCACATAAAAAAAATAATAAAAAAACTGAAGCCAACGTTATTAGAAATCTATATTTTATGACTATGACAAAACAGTGAATTACCATCTCTGTCTGGGATTCTTTGGAGTAGGTTATGGCAATTCACAGTGCTGTGGGAAACTAGATATCTGGCAGCCCTGTCCCTACACAACCGGCCAGGCAGTCTATAGCCTAGATCATGTGTGCAAACCACTGATGTGCACTGCTATAGGTTGTGACTGCCACAACATACAGTATGTGTTTCTGTGTCTTCAGTTAGCCATGTCAAGTCTGATCCGTGGTAACGAGTTGGAGTTGGCTGTCTGTGTTGGCGTTGTCCTTGGAAATAGAGCCAATCAGAGCACTGCTTACTGTCTTGAACTATTGGCCAGAAAGTACATGACCACACCCACATGGTAAGCATAAGATAAGTTGATGTAAGCATGTCAAGATACAGTATGTAGGTTTTGTGTTTTTCACTTTCTGTATTGGTTCTTAAAATGATCATGTTGTTTTCTTTGCTGAATCCTGTATCTCCTCTGGGAGACCTCAAGAATGTGTTATGTGGCAAATATGTACTTCCCTTGCCAGAGTTCTTTTTTCTTCTTCTTTTCATTCCTAAATTGCGTTTTTGCAGTCCCAGAAGAACCCCAAACATTCTGCACTGTAGAGAACCATAAAAACATTGTTCATTAACCCTAGTTTTGGACAAAATAGTCATTCTGATTGTACCTTTATATCATCTCTAGTTCACAGAGGCTCAACCTTGGCTTTGTCACCTGCTACATGCACTAGTCTCCACCAGAATGCTCCATCCCTAAATAACCCACATCATGTTCTTTTTGTAAAACACAATCAACTATAAACAATACAAATGATAAAGCAGTAGATGAAGGTTATTTCAACCCCTCTCCCTGCCCAATAACACAGACCGTCTTGGTCCGAGTTCCCACTTTGAGAACCAGTGATCTCACAGTTCCCTGTTCCATGTTCCTGGTGTTCAGGGAGCTCTCAGCTGACCTGGTCAACATGATCCCTGGCAACCAGCTACTATTGGCCAAGCTGTGTGCGTTTTACCCAGGAAGCATAGCTGACATCAACGACATGCACAAGAGGGTAGGTGTCTGTTTACAGCTTACAGCTCTTATGCTGCTGTTGCTGAGACCCTCATAGATTCAGATCAGTCACTGGGAGCTGTCAAATTGTATGGGACCATGGTGCATCAGACACTATCATAGATATAGAAATAAGTGAATTCGTTATTATATCAAAATAAATGTTGTTTTGTGACCCCTCCAAAAACATTCATAAGACTGTATATACACAATCTTTTAAAAGTACTACCTTATATTTATTAGATTAGCACTTTAGTTAATGCATGCTGTTTTTCAGTGTGGGCTTCCTCTAGTGGAGGACTATAAGACCTTGGCAGAAACAGCTATGTCAGAAGGAGATTTGTTGTCAGCAGTTCAATTCCACTTGCTGAGTTCTGAGCCAGAGAATGCTCTGCATATTGGCCTGGAACACATCAAGGGTAAGATTTCGTTTGCTTACATGCATGATTGCATGATGCATGGCATTAGACATATTCTTATAACCTTCATTACACTCCTGATTTTCTGTCTGTCCAATACCTAACTTTCCCTTTGATATCCTGTATTTTCAGAGCAGCTGAAAGGATCTGATTGGACAGTCGACTCTGTTCAACCAATCTTGGACCTACTGAGTTACATCAGGACAGACCGGCTTCTCATGTCACATTTGACAGAGTAATTTATAATAATAATTTTTATTATTATCCAAGTATGATCCTAAAATGAATTGCTCTACTTACACAACCATTCCAAAAACCCTGGAATGACGTAATAATCCCAAAGTAGCTTTAACACTGCATGTAGTCTCTTTAAAATGTTGTTTGTGTTCTCGTTTGTGTTTGTGCGTGTGTGTGTGTGAAGAGCCCGTAGTGAGCTGTTGATCTTGTGTGGCTATATTGGAGCCCTGCTGGCCATAAGAAGACATTACTCCAGTATTGTGCCTGCTCTCTATGAATATACCAGGTAAGTCCTCAAAGCTATATCGGCTCTGGAAAGAAAAATGGGCTGTAGCCTGTAAGCCTCTAGTACACAGCTCTTCAACTGTCAAAATAGAAATATATTAAAATAAAAGATATAGTATTTAACCATATAAATATAAAAACTCAAGACAAAACAATCTTTTGTCTAATTATCGAACTCCACATCAAGTCTGTCGATACAAATTATGTGGCTCCCTTGTAGTACCTCAGAGGACCACAGGGCACCCTTGGACCCACTTGAGGACACTTGCCTAGGGCACAGATAATTAAAGGCAGTGTACGGTAGGGGCGGTAACCATTCCCAGGGTGACATGCGTTCAGCCAATCAGAATGTACAATCTTTTTTATTTAGTTTATATCTTATCCTCAACATAACCAAGTAAGTAGAGCAACAACAAACCTTCTGGTTTGGTTCTGAACCAACCTTGGTTCAGAAGTGATGAGATGGGTATTGCCCCTTGTCTGTATGTTTTTATGCTTGGATGTACAGTAGACACTACAGTCTAGAGACTGGAGTCAGGGTTTTGTTAATCAGATGTAGCTGTTGGTGATTGACCCATATTCAAACTAAGTCAAACAGCAAGAGCTGTACACCTCCACAAACACTAACAGCATGTATAATAAAGATGATGCTTAATCACACAATATTATAGTGGTTATAGATGGAAGTTTGCTATAATGTTTTAATCACTTTAAATTCGTTAAATGCATGGTTGTTAATACATTCCTAAACTCTATTCCTAAAAATATGCTCTTTATCTGGTCCAAGTTGTGTAGCCATTTGTTCAAAATCACAGGGAGATTTCAAGTATTAGTTTGACTGAAGACCTGATGGTGACCTCTGGTTTGCTTTGTACTCCTGCTACTCAGTCAGCTGTTGAAGCGCAGGGATGTGTCTGTTCCACTGAAGATTGAACAGCTGTCTGTGGAGCTAGATGCCTGGCGGGGGTGCGCACACACAAACAGGTACAGTAGACTACTGGAAACCAGAGAGGACCTGCACTTTGATTGTCAGGTATCTACGGTAGACACATGTATGAGTTTTTATTTCAGCTACTCCAAGAGTGCCCATTATGCAATTTGCATAATGGGCTTTAGTTTTTATGTCATTACCCTCATGTTGTCCTCCAGGTCAAAATGACCCAACGCAGTACCTCTTTGTGGCATAAAGAATTCCCCAGTTCTAATTCTACAGCTTATACACGTGCACTGCTGGCACAACAAGGTGTGTGTTTGAAGCCACAGGACAACAGGAGGGTTAAAAGGCATTAAAAAAATAATAATACACAAATAAATAAATACACAAAGCACTGACACTAAAGAGAAGGAAACAATCAGATAGCGCCATATGTTGGCATATGGCAGGAGTGTTAAGGCTCCTGATCACCATTGAAGTGATTGTTATTAGAGAATTAGAAAGGCCTTTTTTTAGGGATACTTGTTTAGTTAAAAGCATTTATGTACACTTCAAATTGTTGTGCATGTCAGCGGTGTGTATAATATTCAACACATTAAAATGTTTGTGTGTGTGTAAGGAGTGTGTATGATATTCCCAGCAGTCCACCATCAGAATATCAGCGACAAGAGTTCAACTGCCTTCAGAACCGAATTCAGTCAACAGATCCTGGTAATTCTAGCACATCTATTTACTGTATACTATAGACCTTTCATTTGAGACATGTTAAAAGTTTAACTGAATTTGAATCCATCAAACAATTTTCCAGAGATAAAGTAATTTCAATGGTTTTTCACCCACAGATGCTTTAATTTTGTATGGTACTGACTATGTGACTGGCTCCAATCTACCCAGCCACTCAGATGTTCAGCTGTCCTGCTTCACTGGACACAGAATACAGGTGTCTGTCTTTACAGTGCACGTGTAATATGAACTATATTAACCCTCCTTTTTCCTCTATATCGTATTGGGCCACCAGATGGCGCCAGCTGATTGTGTAGATCTTTGTCAATGCAGTGTGTATTGATTTATGTATTTTTGTTGTGCCTTTTAACCCTCCTGTTGTCCTCCGGTTTCAAACGCACTACCTTGTTGTGCCAGCAGTGCCCATCATGTGTGTATAAGCTGTAGAATTAGAATTGGCACATTTAACCCTTGTAATGTCCTCTGGGTCAAAATCACCCAAATCACTAGCTCTTTGTGGCAGATAGAAGGCGCTTAACCTAATTCTACAGCTTACACACACATATGTGCACTGCTGGCACAACAGGGTGAGAGTGTGAAACCCGAGGACAACAGGAGGGTTAAAAGGCACAAAAATCAACATAAATACATAAAACAATTAAATAAATACATTTAGCAATGACAATTGAGAAACACACAAATCTTATTTGCTCCCCTGTTCACTTGTTTCTATCATGTGCTTGATCTTCAGGGTCCAGTGTATCTGCTGGAGGACGGGAAATCTGCCATCTCTCTCAACGATGCACTAATGTGGGCCAAAGTGAACCCCTTCTCTCCCTTGGGGACAGGGGTCCGCATAAACCCTTTCTGATACATATACACATGCATGCACAGTACTCCACACAGACCTTTGGCCTGACCAGCTTCTTTCTTGGCCAACCGTTGATTATTTATTGATTTATTTACTAAATAAAACAAAGCAAAGAACATAGAAAATATCCACTAGAAAACCCTTACCCGTTTCCTTTCTTTACCAAGTCCACGATGCCATTTCTAGTTCATAAGAGGACATACATAGTGGCTCTTCCAAAGCCGAGAGGTATATTTACAGCATAAGAGGATTCTGCTCCAATAGTGGAAGAATGACATTTTTGCTTTTACACAATCTTGAATGTTGTACAAGTACTGAGAGTACTACAAATAAGTGTTTAGAGTCATTTGTACAGTTGTGAGAAACTTACCTGCAATCTAGTATTAACTGTCCCATATAGTCAGCTCCTCATCTGACCCATTGTGTTTAATAAACACAATCGTATTAAAGTATTACAACAATGCACTTTTCTTTTACGCAATTACTACAATGTGTTGTCATGCATGGGGGTTACATACATACCTGACAATTGGATGATCCATCTGTAGGAACCGCCATTGTTTAGGTTACTTTTGCTGTCACCACACTCACAGCTACCAGTATGAAGCTTGATCGACCACATTAAAATTACCGGACAGAATAAAGAGCGTTGATTCTCGCATGCAAAGTAACCTGAATCAGCATGGTTTCATTCATCCCAATTTGCTATTGTTTAAAATTCATAGGCATATGATTAAACTCCTGTAAAAACCTTTGCAACAGAACACCTTTTACTGAAACCAAGTCAAAACAATAACTAAATTGCAAATAGTGATGAAAGCAAGAGTATAATCTTAAATGCAACCTTTATTTCTAGGCATATTTCACATTTGAGATCTTAATCTTAGCTCATAGTGTCGATTCAAGAAAAAAATAAAATAGAGACTACATCAATCTTAAGACAAATAAAAACCTGCTTAGAATACAGAAATTCAAATAATACAGAGCAACAACAGTTTTAACATCTATTTGTTTGGTAAATAATATTGAATTCACCACATTTCCTTTGAAAATTACGTCTTTAGCTGTACAAATGCACAAACGGGAATAGAAAATGTAAACCATGGGGAAGGGGGGAAAATTGAATATCAGTCAGTGTATATAAATAATGGTGATCAGTCCGAATGCCGTTTTTGTCACGGTTGCCGTTTCATCAGGTCTTATGGGAGACCAGCCTCCAGAATGCTACCAAGTAGTGTACGGTCCTTCAGAGCATTTTCTACATCTCTCTCCTCTATCTTCATAAACACCTGCACAAAAAGACATTTTATCTGATTTATAGCATTAATGGACATTATGAAAAGCCAACATGCCCATCAAATCAATTAATTATAATACATTTAATCATTTCTGAAAATATACTGTCTTCTATAAAACATCTGACATTTCTAGAAAGCTGGTTTTCTAGTGTGTGGATATTCATACTGTACATTGATTATGTAAACTATAGAGCTACATAAAGGTTTAACAGGTTTTAAAATACCATGCAATTCGTCACTAAATGCTATGCATTTGCACCACAAGTCAACCACATGCATAGTAGCCTGTGAATCTGTCTATGGAGTAAACTGGCTAAGTGGCTGCCATCTGTACCTTGGTAAGACGCGCTTCTTTGGCCTTCTTGAGAGAGAAGATTCCCCGACTCTCCAGCAGCCCACAGAGGGACAGGCATTCTCCCTGACCAACACCTCCCACCTGTCTCTTTAAACACAGGCGACTGTACACCTCATGGAGCTGGTGAAAGGAAAGGTAGAGTACAGGTCTTTAACCCTTGTGATGTCCTCTGGGTCAGAATGACCCAAATCACTAGCTCTTTGTGGCAGATAGAAGGCGCTAAACC
>JAODUG010007483.1:15517-27529 GCA_027564795.1 Aphredoderus sayanus | reverse complement strand
ATACCACCACGATGTGTTACACTGATCACCCCAACCCTCCAATCACAATCATGTACCAAGGAAAACAGAAAACCAACCAATATGGCATAACTTACAGTAGTTCTGTTCCCCTTTGCTACAAAATGTTCTCACTGAATAACTTTCTGATGCTTGTGCAACATATATGGCTATTGCCACTCAATGTCTCCTCTCCGATAGAAATTGAGCATTAAAGAATACGTCACTTAAAATTGTATAATCTACTGTGTATCTTTTGTTTGAAAGTAACCTTGAATCATTGTTTGTGTACAGGTCTTCTATTGTTGAACAGTTTTTTTAGGTCCCATTTAAAAGGTAATGTTTTAGGAGTAACTGAGGTATGAAAAAGAATTGGCTGTTTCCTTGTAGGTTAGAGACCAAAGCCAGGAACCCTGTGGCCGCCTCTCCTTCCTTAGAGACTGTAAAATATCCAAGGGGCTTGCACAAACCGCGGTGTGCAACCTGAACATCACTCTCCCTGCACTGAAGAAGGTAAGGTGTCAGTCACAGCTCCATTCTTTGTTATCACCACCATAACATCCTCATGGTCTGTTAGGGCCGTAGGTTAATCTACAGAGGTAAAAGAGGTGGAAAACCTTTGTCCAAACTGCCGCCACTGTGTCTTTTATCTGTTTCAAGCTTTTCTTGGTGTATGTTGGTGATCTATGAAGTGCTCTTATCGTTGGCTGTTGTATTCTCTGCTTACCCACCGAATAGCTTTTCATTTGATAGATGTCATGCTTTTGGCTTAGGGCTTTCACGCAAAAGGCTTTTTTTGTTTGTTTTCAGGCTGAATTATTTTTTGGCTTGTGTTAATTTGCTGTTTACTATATATAAGTTTGCTTTTTTATTTTTTGAGGGGTGTTTTTCCCCATTGCTGGCTTTGTTGAAGTGGCTTCTCTTCTCCAGAGTTGTTGCTTCAATCAATCACTCCTTTTTCACACCCTGACGTTTCCTTTTCCCCTGCTTTTCAATTATGTTATGCCCCCTGTTTCTGCAATGCATCTTGGGGAACCAGGAAATGGAATCAGATCCTGAGGATGAGGTAATCCACACGCTCATGTGCTACTTTCTGCGCAAGATTCTAGAATGGTCTATAGCAGCACTGCTCTGCGCTCCATATCTCTTCTGCTGCTACCTACAATATGAGCTTCACCTGTTCAAATCAACCTTTAGCTGCCCAGACTTGCATGATGTATTGGCAGATACAATGGATTCTGGTGTGTCTAAAACCTTTTGTGACATACACTAGCTGACTTTAAGATAAGACATGCAGTATAAAAAATATACAGTGGCTATATTTTGGATTGTGGGGTGCTAGCAGGAAATATTGTACCAAAATTATAGTGGAGTAGCTGATGTCATGAAACATCTGATGTCATGAAAAAGAGGTTTTCAAGTGTATTCTTTTTCTAGTGTGCTACTAAATTATGCAGTTTTTTAAAAAGCAAAAAGTAATTTAACAATTGGCTGCTGCTGATTTGACAGCATCATATAATGTGCAATAGGGAAACCCAACACTGATGGGTGTTTCTTTTGTTATTGTTGCAGACTGAAAAGCCAGAGCGACGCCATACGTTTGCATCCCTAGCCTTACGTAAGCGCTACAGCTATCTGGCCGAGCCTGCACCGAGTGAGTGTGACATTTACAACAAACTAACTAACCGTTTTGAAAGTCTGAAATAATATTATAAAACAATAACCAAATTATTAACTAACTCATATAAATCTTGCGTTAATAATATAGAGATATATATGAGCTATTTCATCTGTGATATATATGCTTATTTCTCACTCTACATGACGTACTGTCAACATGCTTGTTTACAACATGATATACCATTTCTGCATGGGTTTTGAGTATTATAATTTTGTGTGCTGTGCCTGCTCAATTTGTGAGTTGTGTTGTGCTTCACCTGGGATTGTTTGGCTAACCACATCAAAGTGTAAAAATATTTTGATTTCATTGACAACACAACTTGAATATGTTTGATTTTAGATTTTTTTTAATATTCAGTTTCAATTTTTGGCCTGACGTTGATGCATTGTTTTCAATTTGACAAATATGCATGTTAAGTTAGAAGTATGGCTTTCCTGGTTCTTCTTTTTGAGTTTCTCAGATTTGCTTGTCAACAAGGGTAATCAATGTTGGATTATACTGTAGACCAAGAATTTCTGCAGCCAACTGCACTGTTTTGTCAGAATGTCCAAATTGTTTTTGGGGAATCTTATCTTTTATTTTTTGACTAAGCAGATAAAAGGCACTTTATAAAGCGGATTTATATTTAATATAATGCTACTGTATATATGCTACAGATGGTAATTGTAGCACATATGAAGTCTAAAGCAAGAAGTCTTTTTTGTGTTTTTTTGGTTCATCTATCTTGCCATTGTGTTGTCAATTGTCAGTCTCAGCATTTGCTGAAATTTCCTTTGTATGTGCTTGTCTGTCTGGCTTCTTATTAATTTGTGTTATTGTTGGTTGGGCCATTGGTGGATCATGGATCATAGTGGAAGTTTATTTATTTATATTTTCATTTCATACACATCACACATCACAAATCCCATATCAACACAAAACTACTGTTATTTCCTTCCTTGATACCAGGACTAAATCACTGACCAATTCTTTCTTTTCTGGTCTCTTCTCTTTTTCACTTTTTATCCCTCCTTCTTTTTCATGTTATTACTTTTATTATTCTACATTCTCTTTTTGTTCCATTTATCATTATTCCTACTATTTAATTTGAAGAAACATCAGTTGAGCGAAGTGCAACAGCAAGAACAGTGCCTCCTGGTTACCCTCACAAACCTGTCTTTCCAACCAGAACTTACCCCCCGTGGTCGGCTGCTCCTATTACCGTCCCTGGCCAAACAAGGCCCATCGGACTGGGGGGTTTCATCGCCCCTAGTGGTTCACCGTCAGGCTCGCCAGCTTCTTCTCCACTGAAGTCTGCTTGGCCCCGTCCCACTGTTTCCCCATCACATATTAACATTACCCTGGGAGCCCCACCATCAGTACCATCACTTTCTTCCCCAACTAAATCTGTTAATGAAGTACAATCACCATCCCCCATTAGGTCTTATAGGACTACAGCATCTCCCATTAAGACTGTTGTACAGCAGGGCCTGTACCCTGTCCAGGGGTCGGTCAGCCTAGTGTCCTCTGGCACAGATCCAGCATCTATCAAGAACCTTGCCTCAGCATATACTTCAAGGACTTCTCCGCTACACTCATTGGCCAATGGTTCTGTGCCAGATAGATCATCAGATACTATTACTACTCCAACTTCACCAAAGACAACTGTCAACATGTACAATTCTAGTCTGCCTTTTAAAACTGTCCTGGGGTCCACAGGAAAAACAGAGAGAAGCACTCCTTCTCTCTCTTCCGTTAAAACCATCTCTAGTTTGTCCTCCATGAAAACATCTGCTGACTCAACGCTAGCATCACGAGGAGGAAAGTCATCTCTGTCTCTATCCTCAACTGGACATACTACCATTGCCTCCTCAGAATTGTCCACGATGAATGGATCACACAATAAATACCAGTCCTCCTCCTCCACCCCGTCATCTCCCTCCTCCCGTCTTTTCTCGGAGAGGAGTAGCAGCCTTCAGGAGAGGATACAAGCCACCACCCAGGCAGCAACCTCAAGTGTCAGTGCAGCCATAAATGAAGCCATAAACTCATGCTCTGTGTCAGGCTATGGCACACTGAAATCCATGTCGTCCTCACGTAGATCTGCAACAACTAGCACTGCATATGGATCTCTCACATCTGCTCCTGACTCTAACTCTGCCCTTTCCTCTAATACAATGACAGTACCTGTATATTCCCTTGTCAACATCATACCAGAGACTCCTGCCAAACCAGGGCCGGGTTCGCTAAAAATGGCACTGCCAGAGCCATCACGCACTAGCCCCTCCTCATCTTTAGATTCCTGTGTAACCTCGTCCAAGATAAAATCTCAAATGAAATCCCCACCGTTCATTACTCCACCAGTCATCCACCCAACATCAACATCAAACCAGGAGATTCTAAGAGACGTTGCAGACATGAAAGAGGATCTGATCAGAATGACTGCAATCCTCCAGACAGACACTAGAACAGCTGCTAAGACTGTTCAAACTTCACATACTGGTACACCTAAAGAGGCTAGGTTAGAGGATGAGGAGCCAATTATTTTAGTTGAGAAAGTGAAAGAGGACTTGGTGAAAGTTAGCGAGATATTGCAGAAGGATATATTAAGTGATGCTAAAGTCATTGCAGCTAAAGAAAGAGCATCAGAGGATGAATGGGAGGAGTTCTCAAATGATGAGATTCAGGAGGCACAGATGAGTACCATTTTAGATTATCATCCTGCATTTGATGAAACCGCCCTCCCCTTCAAACCCTTGCTGGTGCCTAGCAAAGACTTTGACTTCGCAAAAGTAGTTGATTATTTAGCCAATGATATAGGTGCAAGCTCTTTGTCTAAAATGGCAGAGATCAAATCTAGGCACGAGGAAGAGCTAAAGGGGCAAGGAGATGAGAAACAGAAACGTGTTCTCAAACCAGCTATGTCATTGCAAGAGCACAAGCTCAAAATGCCTCCACAAGGCACGGGAATGCACACCTCTCCCTCAGAGAAGGATCTAAGTAAACTCACAGAGTCATATCAGGGAACAGATGCTATTTTAGAATCACCTGAAGACTTGTCTCATGAGCAGGACAAGAGCCCACTGTCAGACAGTGGATTTGAAACAAGGAGCGAAAAGACTCCTTCTGCTCCTCAAAGTGCAGAGAGTACAGGACCTAAACCATTATTTGCAGATTCTCCAATCCCTCCCTGTGTAACTGAGACTAGGACAGAAGTGGTTCACATTAGGAGCTATGAGCAGCCTGATGAGCTTTGCGAGCCTCCATTGATGGAGGATGCAGCGTCTGCTGTTCCTTGTATTGAGCCAGATGCAGTATCACCCAGCTCCATCAAAGACAAAGCTCAAGCTATACAGTTGAAAATGTCAGAGGAAGACTCTATAGTAAGCAAAAGCATGTGTCTTAAAGAGGAGACTCATATTACTACCACTACTAGAATGGTCTATCACAAGCCTCAGTTAACTGATGGAGATGTGATAGAGGAAACTATGTCAGTTAGAGACATTATGAAAGCATTCCAGTCAGGCAGGGACCCATCAAAAGAACTAGCAGGCCTTTTTGAACACAAGGCAAGCCAGGATTCTGTCAAAGGTGATGAGCTGACTCCTAGATTCATCGACAAAGATATTAAATCTAAACCCAAAGTAGAGAGAATTATCGAAGTCCATATTGAAAAGGGGCACAGCACAGCAGACCCAACTGAAGTCATTATCAGAGAGACCAAGAAACACCCAGATATCTATGTCTACAAAGGAGAACGTGGGATAAAAGAACTAATTGATTATGAAGATGCCCAACAAGAAGAAGAGGAGCTCACTGCCGAAGAATCCCTGCCCCCTTTCTTGGAAACCTCTCGTGTGAACACCCCAATGTCTCAGGAGGAGGACAGTCGTCCAAGTTCTGCTCAGCTAATTGCAGATGACTCTTATAAAGCCCTGAAACTCTTGAGTCAGAATTCTGTAGAATACTGTGATGACGAGTTATCAGAGGTCCGCGGGGAGTCATACAGGTTTGCAGAAAAAATGCTCCTCTCTGAAAAACTAGATAATTCCTCGCTGTCTCAATCTGACATAGAGGATTCAGCAGTGGTGGCAGACCAAACACGCAACATAATGTCTGAAAACAGAAGTGATCGCAGCACAGATAGTATTAATCAACAACGTGGGAGTCCCAAAAAAGATTTTGCCTTTAGGTCCTCAAAAGAGGGGTCACCTAAACCAGGTAAATTCTCTTCACACAGGGATGATCAGTCTCAGTTTGATAAGGTGACTGTGCTGCATTACTCCACAGAACAGGGAAGCCCTAAACATGCAGTCTGGATGCGATTTACAGAGGATAAACATGACAGAGGTAGAGAAAAGCTGCTTTATGAGGACAGGGTGGACCAGACAGTAAAGGAAGCCGAAGAAAAACTTAGTGAAGTGTCACAGTTCTTCCGTGACAAAACAGAGAAGCTCAATGATGAGCTGCAGTCCCCAGAGAAAAAACCATTAAGAAAAAGCTCTACCAGGTCCGGACCCAGTTCAACCTGCAGCAGCCCTGAAAAAGCACAGCTGAAAACCAAGACAGGAGGAGAGGATTGGAGTAGAGGCAAGCTCACGGAGTCCTCTCTTGGCAAAATGTTTGGTAGCACTACTGCTAGTGAAAGGAAAAGCTCTAGTTTACCATGCAGTCCTGAGAGAAATGTGCTCTCTCATGTCAGTGAGGATGGCAGTAAACAACCTACTAGGACAAGTGAGTCTGAACCCTGCTCTCCTGTTCAAGTGAAATCAACCTCCAAAGTTAGCTCAGTAAGAATAAAGTTTGAATCAGAGGCTCAAAAACAAAGTCCAACAAAAATACCTCCACCAGTGCAGCCAAAGCCTTCAATTAAAAAACTACAGGAAAGTAAACTTCCAGTTTATCAGTGTTTTGCTGCAAAAACATCGGAGGCCACAGATGAAGGAATTCGAAAAATGGAGGTTGAAAAGGATAAAGGGTCTGACCTGGATACCAGTAAACCAACACTGGCACCTAAGATCCAAAAGCCTACAAGAGACAAGATGTCAAACAAAAACATTCCGGACGCCTTGCCTCAAAGTAAATTGGATGAAAATGAGAAAGATAAAGCTAGGTATAAAAAAGAACAAAACAATACTACTGTTACTCAGGAAACTACTGATACCAATAAAGGTAAAACGGTTCAAACAACTCCAACTGCCATTCATGACATCGCAAATACGAAAGACCGTAATACTGAAATATTGCAACAAGCTCCAAAAACTGAACCTGCTTCTAAAGAAAAATCACCTGAATCATTAAGAAAAGACAATGGGCAACTAGTAAACAAAAATCTTAGAAAAAAGACAGACTCTCAAATTCCTGTAAGGACAGCATATGTTCCTCTTGATAATGAACCCCCAAAGAAACAGATGGTATCTAAGCCCTCACAGATACCTACATTATCTAAAATGAAAATATCGACTATCCTTGAGACACCGACAAAACCAGAAGATAATATTACAAACAGAACATTTGACATTTTAGACAATGACCCTAAAGATTCAAATTCCAATAACATCCATAGCCCCACAGAAACATTGGAAAAAATAATTGCTCCTCCAGTTGCTACGACAACGAAAGAAAACTTCAGGGGCATCAAGACCCTACCTGTTTACGTAAGCGTCCAGGTGGGCAGGCAGGCAGAAAGGGAAGCAAAGGGAGCAGTATACACAGTCAAGCAGAAGTCCAGCTCAGCACTCAGCCCCATTAGCCCAGACGACGACACACTAGAACAGGTTTCTTTCATAGATAGCTCAGCAAAAAGTCCTCTTACACCAGAGACCCCCAGCTCTGAGGAGGTCAGCTATGACCTCACATCCAGAACTCCTGATGGCTTTGTGGAGTTTATGCCAGGAAGTGCCAGCCCCATAATGGAGGTCTCAGAGGACTCAGATGAGGATGACCAGGCCAAAGCTAGACTGTCTTTAAAAGAGTTATTTTGTGAAAAGCTGTGTAGTAAAACATCAGGGGATGATACACAAGCTGACCTTAATAATGCTAATCAGAAGGAGGTAAAAAACATTGATAACCAGCGAGAATGTAAAGCAAATTTAAATCCGCTGGAAACAACAAGTAATATCAATCAGAATGAAACAATATTACAAGAGCAACAAGTAGTATCTAAAGAAAAAGGCATTGCATATATTGAGTTCCCACCTCCCCCTCCTCTGGATTCAGCCTCTGAAAAGTCAGATGGGGACAGGAAAGGTTCCTGTGCCTCTTCAGAGACTGAGACTGAGATGATGGAGGTGAACCTACAAGAGGAGCACGATAAGCATTTCCTTACTGAGCCAATCATACGTATACAGCCCCCTTCCCCAGTGGCCGCAGGGACTGATGACAGCCAGTCAAATGCAGAAGAGGATGAGGAGTCAATCTTTCAACCAATCCCTTGTAAGAAATTTACTTTCAAAGTTCCTGAAGAGGAAAAAGATCAGGAAAGAAATGAGAAGGTATCCAAATCCAAAAAACATGACAAAAATGGAAATAACAAAGAACTTCCTGTTGAAACAAATGGCTCCAACGGCTCTAACGGCTCTAAATGTTTGAATGGAAAAGGAGGAGAGGATTATGACTATGAACAAAATGGAAATGACCAGTCAATAACAGACTGTTCAATAGCCACAACAGCTGAGTTTTCTCATGACACAGATGCCACAGAGATAGACTCACTAGATGGATATGAACTTCAGGACGAGGATGATGGCTTGTGTGAGCAGGCTGACTCAAGGCTGTTTGGCTTTCCTGACAGCAGGAGAGACGTATGGGCATCTGACACATTTAGGTCCTCTGATCGCTCTTTTACTCAGACTAAACTAGAGGTCATTGAAGAGGAGAAATCTCCTGAGGAATGCCAAAAGACTGTTTGTAAATTAGATGGCCCCTCAGAGGAAGTGAAAACAGAGAATGTTACTAAAGATGGGGTTAACCAGGAGAAAAAAACCTCAGACAAAGAAGGATTCTCAGATACGTATTTTAGTTATAAGCTAGAAGAAGAATTTAATTCTACTTTCAAGACTGTGGCCACTAAAGGGTTGGACTTTGATCCCTGGCCCTGTAAAGGTGGGGAGGATGTTGTTGATATGGCAGGGTCAAGGGAGAACAATGATGAGCCAAAACCCTTC
Organism: Aphredoderus sayanus; assembly: GCA_027564795.1. Classification (NCBI taxonomy): domain Eukaryota; kingdom Metazoa; phylum Chordata; class Actinopteri; order Percopsiformes; family Aphredoderidae; genus Aphredoderus; species Aphredoderus sayanus. The sequence goes on along the minus strand of JAODUG010007483.1, from coordinate 18,706 downwards.
GGACTGGCGGTTGATGACCAGTCTCAGGCTACGACACCAGACACGACCCCGGCCCGAACGCCAACGGATGATAGCACGCCGACGAGCGAGCCAAACCCATTCCCCTTCCATGAAGGGAAGATGTTTGAGATGACGCGCAGTGGTGCGATTGACATGAGCAAGAGGGACATGGTGGAGGAGAGGCTCCAGTTTTTTCAGATTGGTGAGCATTATCACTCAGCAGGCAAGTACAGTGTCAGGGCGACAGATGTAGAAGCTTCTACAGAGCTGACAGAGAGGACTCAGGATGATCACTCATCAGACCCTCATGTCTCCATCCAGGCGACTACAGTCCGACTAGATAGATCAAATGGGTCTGGCCATAGCAACATGTGCATGGACTCAACTATGAGCAATGACTCTAAATTTTCCACTTTTTAAATAGGATTCAAATCACAATCAAATAAAAACCCTGATCTGACGGAATTTATGAGCAGTTCTACAACCAGCACAGACCCATTTGATAATTGTGATTTTATTACCTCAGGGAAAACTTTTGATAATTACTATTCGGTAGCTTCGGAGTATTCTAATTCTAGGACATTTAGTACCATGGAACACTATTCCAATAACACGTCATCAGACTTCGACAATTACTCGAATCCCATAATGCAGTCTGACACATCAGAAGAGAGCAAGTGTTCAGACTGGGAAAGAGAGATGCAGAACACTTACTACCAAAGCACAAAATCCAAGTGTTCTACATTGACACTGCAAAGCAATCTCCAAACCGGAAACAGCAATAATGATATCAATCGCCTTGACTTCCATAATGCTCATGCAAATTTAATTCTGTCCTCTACACAGCAGGCTTGCAGTGTAGAAACTGCCCACAGCCACCTAGTAAATAAAAGAATGGAGAATAGGGTGCTTCCCAATGTAGCAATAATATGCACAGCATCCAAAGAGGTCAAAAACCAGATATGCAAGTCTAGGTTACCAGTGAGAGCATGTAGCTTCAATCTATGCAGTACTACACAGCCATTGCGTGAATGCAAGACAAAAGAACATGTTACCAAACCAAATGACTGGAAACACACTAGAAATGTAGTTAGAGGAAGATTAGACCCTTTTGAGAATTCAAGGTCTAAATCTAGAATTCCAGTGATGAAAGCAAACATATGCACTCATCATAAATCAGTACAAAAGAAATTTGCTGTCAGCAATAGAAGTACTATAACTACCCAGGGTAATATACAACTGGTAAAATACCAGGATCATAGATTCGGCATCAAACCTGGCTCCAGCTCAGTAAATAACACAAGAAGTAGCATCTGTCAGGCAGGGAAAATTAACGTAACTACTGTCTTGCAAAAACCAGTAAAAACAACCAGTCACATGGTAGCTAAAACCACTGATCAAACCTGCAGCAACATGGGAAAGAAAACGTTGCAGGTGAAAATAGTGGCCAATGATGACAGAGAAAGCAGAATCTGCAGCCCCAGCACATCCAGGAACACCTCGCTCTCAGAATCTTCTAGAACTTCTAGAACTTCTAGAAGTTCCCCACCTTCCCCCACCTCCAACACCACCATCACCACCACCACCACCACCACAACCACACCAACACGGTTCGCTAGAACCGCAAAAGCTGAGTTTGAGCAGGCCGGCAGTGAGAGGAGGATGGGGAAGAGCAGGAGGAAGAGTAGGCGGACACTTGGAGGAAAGGAGCAGAAGGAGGAGAAGGAGAAAGGGAGTCAGGTTGATCAGCCAATCACGGCTCCTGTCACGGAGAACGAGACTAGTTTGTAATCCCTTTCTATAAAACTTGTTGGTCTTTATCTTTCTATTTGAGATGCATGTAGCTGTCGTGGGTGCTTTGTGGTGTAATGTGTAGTGTAGCTGTTTAGTGCTCTTTCTGTCATTGCCATCTTTGTCCTGTGCTGTCTGAATTAGATATACAAATTAATCTAAAAGGTACAGTGCAAAGAATTTGTGGAATAATTGACATGACCCAACATCTACCACCTGGATTCAACCTAACTGAGACTTAATGTCTAATCTTCAAGAGGTTTAAATGTCACTCTAGAAAATGTGGGTGTGTTCATATTCACATATGTCGTATTAATACAAAACCAACAAGTGACAAGGACAATGTCATAGTGTAGTTACAATGGATGCACATTAGGCTGTATAGCAAATAGTCTCACAGTAGCAAGGTATTTCAAATACTGAGTGAACCATTACAAATTAAATTAAATCCGCACCTTCTAACTGGCTAGACCAATTTGCATCCCCTTCCACACACATGACAGCATACCAGTAGCAGCCAATGTGTCTTTATAAGGAACACTACACCGCAGCTTGCAGACAACCTCTTTCTGCTGTTTGGTTGTCAGCATACGTTTGCTAGCAAAGCAGAGTATACATTGCTATATCCTGGGTCTCCACGCATGTCCATTTACATCATACAGTTAAAGCCAACTTGGCCTTGGGGGTTGCTTGGTTTGTAGACATGACTCAGGCATAAAGGTAGAAAAATGTGTAAAAAAGTTCAATCTGTGTTGTGTTCTGGTTTGCTTGCTTAGATTGTATAGATCATCTTTAGTGTTTCTACTTGCTGTGAATAGATCGTGAAATCACATGGAAGACAATTACATATGTATGGCATATTGAATTAGATGTGGATGGATTTTAAGTTAATATATTGTTTTTAACATGTTTTGCGGGAATTATTATCTGATGTTAAATTGAATACATTTGATTTAGCTCTCAACTGACTACTAATACTACTACCAGTACTACTATTAGTACCATTCAATTAATTCAGTAAATATACGTCTACTTTGTAGGCCCTATGTTTTTAGGAATCATTAAGTATTTGCATTTATGGGAAAAGTCTGGCCAGACCAGGAGTGTTTGAGTCAAGTTCTAGGCTTGTGAAAGAAAGTGAGACTGTTGTCTTGACTGATCTGCGATGTGTAATATGTAGGTTATGACGAGAATGAGACTAAATGCATTTCACTCTCACAGTAAAATCACCTAAACAACAGTCCAACTTTCAGTTCACAGACCTAAATGCTCTGAGGCTGGTTTGTTTTTATCCATTAGGTGAACAAACCAGGTCCAGTAAAAATCCAAACCAGGTATTTCCTCCACCCCTTCCCCTGCTGGTGAGCTGTGGTAGTGCATGGTTGGAACAAATACCTG
>JAODUG010007483.1:0-10240 GCA_027564795.1 Aphredoderus sayanus | reverse complement strand
GAATGTTTGAGCTCTAATTGGTCCATATTGTGTTGTGTTAACATGAATTAATAGCCATTTGACCATTTAACCTCATTATTCTATTGCTGTGTGGGTGAGTTTTGGGTAAAATAGCCTCCACTCCATTGGTCCACTATGTAAATGGTTCATCTATTTGTGTTCCGAGCCAGGGTTGCCCACGTATAGTTGTTTTCAGTTGTCCTTCATTTCCATCTTTGCCACTTCCATTCCTGTCCGCTTGCTTGTGTCATGTGCCATGTGTTGTGTGTCGTGTGTAGTGAGCAGTCCCACTTCACAAGTCCCACTGCAGGCGTTGCAAGTAGGTCAGATCACATCAGGTCTCCTCCACGGAGAACTGAAGCCAGCGTGTGACTTGTGAACGGCCGCTAGCAACCCTATCAGATTGTGTCTAGTCAAGTTGTCTCCACTCATCTCACCCCCGTCACCCATCCTCTCTGTGCCTCCCTCCCCCCACACCTCTCCTCACCTCGCCCCACCCCCACCCGCCCCTCCATCCAGGTAACCACAGCATAGACCTGGAGCTGCAGACCCCCACGGGGCTGAGGTACGAGCCGCCGACCCCGCTGCACTCCGCCGACTACTTCTTTAGCGAAGGCGGGGCGAGCGCGGCCCAGCCCCAGTGCCCCGCCAGGCCCAGCGACCTGTCCCTCGCCCAGACCACCAGCCCGCCCAGCGCGGTGCCGGAGGACAGCAGCGTAGGAGGCAGGGGCAGCCTGCGCCGCCGCCCCGCCGAGGAGGAGGCGGAGGCGGGGGCGGAGGAGCCGGCGGCGGCGGTCTCTCGCGAGGGGCCGGACAACCAGAGGAGAGCGGGGACGGGGAGCGGTGGGGGGGCGCAGGGGCACGGCGAGGGCAGAGAGGAAGGAGAAGGATCTCATCCTCATGGGGAGGGGGAGGGGGAGGAGATGACGGAGGAGAGGCTGAGGAGCCTGCTGGAGGTGATCCAGCTGGAGGGAGGCTCAGACGACGAGGAGATGACCGAGGAGAGGGTGAGAGCCATCCTCAGCCAAGTGCAGCAGGCCGAACAAGACTTGTGTTCAGTTCCAGGCTGGAGCGCTGACGCGGCCGCCAGACACAGCCCAGACCCCGACACACAACAGCCCCAAGAGGGGAGGTGGGCTTACTCTGTCTGTCTGGTAGTCTGCCTGTTTGTCTGTCTGTCTGGTAGTCTGCCTGTCTGTCTGTCTGTCCGTTTGGCAGTCTGCCTGTCTGTCTGTCTGCCTGTCTGTCTGCCTGCCTGCCTGTCTGTCTGCCTGTCTGTCTGTCTGTCCGTCTGCCTGTCTGTCTGTCTGGTAGTCTGCCTGTCTGTCAATCTGTCTGGTAGTCTGCCTGTCTGTCTGGTAGTCTGCCTGTTTGTCTGTCTGTCTGGTAGTCTGCTTGTCTGTCTGTCTGTCTGGTAGTCTGCCTGTTTGTCTGTCTGTCTGGTAGTCTGACTGTCTGTCTGTCTGTCAATCTGTCTGGAAGTCTGCCTGTTTGTCTGTCTGTCTGTCTGTCTGCCTGTTTTTCTTCTTCTTTCATTCTTAAAAAATGTTTATTCTTGTTTTGCAGGACCAATTCACATAGTGTATATATGTCCAGTTCAATTCTGCATCTTAACCCTAGTCCTTGTTCACCGCCCAGCCCTCCCAGACTCAATGGGAGCCACGCTGACCCCTCAGCTGGATGCCAGGAGCAGGGGGACCACAGGTCGGGGTCCCAGGACGACAGCAGCACAGCGAGGCCCAGCGGAGGAGCACAAGGGGAGGCAAAGGCGCAGAGAGGGGACACTCCCCAGCACGAGGGCCAGGTGAGAGTCCCTGATCCCAGACCTGTACCTTTTTCTACTGTACAGAATAATTGAGTCAAGTCGGTTTGATCGTTTTTCTGGTATCAGTTAAATGAGTTTTTAAGAAATGACAGACACACACACACACACGCATACACACACACATGGGTATTAATGGTGTATTGCTGCTGGGCTGCCTCCATCAGGGGCTTGGTAGAGATAAGCAGTCCAGCTCTGATGATGAGACCACTGTCACTACCAAGGTGTACCGCAGACGATTAATTCTCAAGGTACCTGGCCTGCTGTGCTTGCTTGATCCTCTGTGTGTTTGGATGAAGGGTAATTGTACGTGTATGTCCCTTTGGACTCAAGTGTTTATGTTGGTGTGTGTTTGTTTGTGTGGTTTGCTTCAGCATGATGCATCAGTTGCTTTCTGAACAGCAGTGTGCGTGTGTTGTTATGCCAACAAGAGGCACTCTACAGCTTTCTGCTAGTGGAATGGCTCTCTGGTTTAGACAGCTGACTGACCTGGTATTGCGTGGCAATGTACTGTACCTGACAGCTGTAGTATTGTCTGCTGTCCAAGGAAAAGCCTGAGAGTGAATTTGCAGAGGAACAGAAAATCTGACTTAAAGGTGTAGTAGGCGATTCTGGAGGGAAGATTGTTGATATTTACACTCAACGTCTAAACAAATACACCTCTCCCTTCAGTGCCATATACTGTAGGGTGCTCCCTCAGAAGGTATGCCCACCACATTGGACACACATTGCCAAGGCTGGGATAGTGGTGTGTGGAGTGATCTGCACCACTCTGTTTGTGTATATATTTACAGAGCCAGGGTGTGTAGGATCACATTATTTAATTAGAATTATTTTTCAGTGCACATACAGAATGAACAGCTAGTGGACTGCCAGGAGATAGTCACAAAATCTGACAAAAAGTATATTGGAATATAATTGCTAACCCCAACTTTAACTGTATGTGACTCAGTACAACTATCACTCATACTTTTAAAGTGAGTGGATATACTGTATTAGTAGCCTGGGTGTCCAGACTGTGTGAATAGGGTCTGGACACACTCCGATGGGGATTGTTGACAGTTGGTGCACCCTAACGGGTGTAGATCGGGTAAATGAAACAACTGGAGCAGCCTTTAACCAAGCAGCATTGCTATCTGTGTAACTGTTGTGTATTGCTTCATTTATCTTTAGAATTCAATGTCATTGCCCCCCCCCCGGTTGATGACTGGCCCAACATCCAGGGTGGCTGTGCCACCGCTAAAGCGAACAGGATTATAATCTAAGTGAAAATGTAACTGAGAGCAATAGTTGGGTGGAGCCAGGCTAATATATTAGAGGATATTGCCGCTGTAAAGGTTTGAAATGCTGGATTAAGTTCAACTTGGTTTAATTAGGATGCTGTGCAAATTAGCCCTTGTAGTAGCTTCTAATGTTCTGATAACAGACATTGACTATTGAGCGTGCTAATACTGAATAATTTCAGTGCTTCATAGGAATTTGAAATGGCCGAAGATACTCTCCAGTTTGTCTGTTAACCGCATGGTAGTTTTAAAAGTGTACAGCACACATTGTGATGCTTTGTACTTTGTACTACAGTATTTTCTCCCTGAAGTTGTATTCAATTTATATTGTTGTCTAATTTTTAACACATTTGATTGTGTTATATTGTAAATATCAAGACCATCAAGACACTAAACAAAAACATTTGCTTGCTTCTTATTTTAGGTCTTAGTTACTAATGTTTTGATCCTTGCAAGCCATATTAACCTGAGGAGTGAGCCTGCCTTGTGACTGGATGTCCTGAAATTGCCTAAAAACCATTTCGTTTTTTCTCAACCCCCATGCAAATCTATTAAAAATAAAAATATACATTTGACACTAGATTCTTGATCTTTGTAATAGGAAACCTGTCTGTTCACAAGCAGGCTGACGTCTTTGTTTTTTTTCATGAGGGTTGTTTTTCACCATCTAACAACACAACCACTTAATCATAATTTTCACCTCCCCTCTACCCATCACTTCTCCACCTGTCATCCCTCCATCATTGTCAATCTTTCCCAGGGAGAGCAGGCCAGAAACATTCCCGGGGAGTCTGTGACACAGGAGCAGTTCACAGATGAAGATGGCAACCTGGTCACCAGAAAAGTAGCCATCACCAGTTATTTTACCTTATATGATTTACCTTAACCTTCCATCTTCATCCTCATCCTCATATTACACAATCTTGCAGATACACCAGTATTATGAAATAATAAAATCAAATTTGAGCCCAAGTGTGCTATGTTCAATTAAGATTTTATTTTAATGTGTAACTTAAAATAGAATCCACTCAATTGGATATTTTATTGGTGCGGTTTATTATTTGAGTGCTCTCATACAGTAGCAGTATGTGACACAAATATTTACACAAGTTAATTCTTATACAAAACACACACGTTAACCACACACACACACACAACACACAGATTTCCCCACACTGACTCCCCTGCCACACCTCTATAACGCCACCTACAGGTGATCAGGAAGGTGGTTCGCCGCATGGTCACCTCTGAGGAAAGGATAGATGGAGGAGGAGACAAGACTGTCACAGGAGGAGCAGAAAGGGGTGGTGGTGGTGGTGGTGGTGGTGGTGGTCTAGCCGCGGGTGGAGCCGGCTCCTCCTCCTCCGGGGGTGGAGGAAAGAGCAAGAAGAAGGGCAAGCGCTCTCGTCAAGGCCAGAAGGCCGAGGAGCAGAGGAAGGAGGTTAAGCCCTAAACAGCCCCCCCTATCCCAGGGTGCTGATGTACTGTACATCATGGCTCACAGTCATGGAACACGGCTTTCCCAGCTTTATGGCACAAGAATTTACTCAGGAACAGAATGTATCTCATTTGAGGCTGCATAGTTGAAACCAGTGTGACAGAAAACGCCTTGTTATGGTTTGACACAAGCTCCAGCTGTGCTAGGCTCACACTGTTCTCTACCCCTCCCCTTTCTCCCACCCGTACCTGTGTGGACAGCTGTTTTACAAAGTTGGGGTAGGAATGTGGGGCTCTGTGGTATAGTATATGACCTACTGTAGGTCACCTACTGTACTACTAGCAACACACAATGAAACTGAGTAAATAACAGTGCTGAGAGTTGTTTTTTGGGAAACCGTGTATAACCTATAAGACATCCACACTAGCGTGCCACAGTAGATAATAATGGAAAGTCTATCGCCTGACACATCTGACACATCTAATGTAACATGGACACAGGATTAGACCAATAGGTGCCTAATAGGATAGCCTAGAAACCCAGGCAAAATTGTGACCAGTACACAAAAGTTCACATGGGATATGTTCATTAACTGTATTTCACATTTGCTGCACTGTCACGCTGGTGTGGATATGTAGAGTGTAGCCATGCGGTGTGTGGAATGCAATGGCATGGATGAACAGTGCCACTCAACCAGCTAGTGTGTTCTGAGACCATGAACTGTTCTGCGGTGTGTGTGTGTGTGTGTGTGTGTGTGTGTGTGCCTTGTATGCTGCATTAACATCTGTGGTTAGACAACCGAAATAATATTTTCTCTCTCCTGTAACTAATTTATCTTTTCCAGCATGTCCTATAATGATAAAAGGAAAAAGATAGTGTGTTAAAACAAATTTTACTTATCAGTTTTGACAACATTGCCTGCTGTGCCCTCCATGTGAGATGCCACTTGTTGTGTTTTATGAACTAAGTCCTCCTCTAGCTGACGCACCAAACAAACTGTTTTTCATTCTTCCTCTTTCTCCGTATCAAATTCTAGCTGTCTCTGTCTTCCTCTACTGTTTGTGCTTTCTCTTAACCTCTCTCCCTCTCCACATCCCTAGTCTGGAGAAGGAGCCAAGGTAAAACAGGGGAAGAAGAAAAGCCAGTCGTAACAGATGAAGTACTAACGTAGACAGGTTAGTGGCTAAAACTGGTACTGGATCTGCTTCTTGTGAAGTTACTGAGACAATAGTTTCATCATAATGAATCACTCTAGCGCATACATACATTACCACATCACTCAGAAGCAATTTTATTGCCAATGTAATGTTACCCATGGCAACTTGGCTTAGTGCGCAGCTATGTCAGTCTGTATTAGTTTTACATGATAACCAAAAGCCAATGTGAGCAGTGATGATATGATCTCGATAAATAATAGCTTTGTCCTTTTTATAAAGGCAGACAAATATGGAGTCAGGGTTGCTGATTATTATGTTAAATTATTACAAATTCATTAGGTTAAATGTCTATCGAATGCTTAAAAGATATAACATAATGCCTTGAACTGAAATTGTTACGTTTATTTTATCTTACAGGTCGGACATCTGTTAATTCATACACACCGGGAAGGAAAATCTTACTGGAATCCCATGAAATGGGAAGAGCTTTCTCAATCAGCCATAATGTGTCTGAACCATTCACCTAAAACGCATGATTTTTCAGACAGACAAACAAAACATACGAAAACTCTTTATTTCGCATGAGCATGTCACCAAACTCACTCACCGTCGAAGCAGGAAATGCCACCTACTCAAATGTGACTTGGGACTAGTTTATCGTTGACAAAACAACAGTAGCCACACCCCCTCCGAAGGCATCTGTGACCAAAGACGGGCATAAATGGAAAAATGTATATCGTTGACAGATATGGAAAACTTTTGAATCACTCTCTGACACTTGCCTTATAGATTTTACCTTCCTGGACCCATGGCATTGGGGTGTACATTGTGGTTGTTTTTCTTAAAAAAATAAATAAAATAATAAATGAATGATTTGTTGTATATATTGACAATGTATAAAAAAATCTTTAAAAAAAAATCTTTAAAAGAAAGATCAGTAGCTTCACAGATTGTTTATGCACTGGTTAACTTTAGCTTGCTGGGAGGATTTGCTCATTTTAAAATGAAAGGCCAACACATTTCACTCTGTGGAATATGTGACCTTACTTCTTGCGGAATGCTTAAGAAAACAGTTTTGCGAAAAATGACAAACAACATTTTGCTTGATTTTAACTAAGGACATTTGTTAAAGCAATTCTATAAAATCTGTGGAACATTATTTTTCTTCATAGTACTAATATTTTGCTGCATGTAATTTCACTTTTATTTTAATGGTTTTCTTCCTCCCCTAATGCCAAACACTGTATTAAGAATAGAGAGGGCTTGATGGTACTGTCTGTCTCATTATAATCCAACTATTTGTCACTTGTTATTTTTTACCTCTTTCTTTCTCTTTTTCACAAGTACACATACACTGCATTTGAGTGACAGAATATCACAGCATCATTATTAGAGGGTAGAGCTAATATACCACATACTGTATAACCTGTAGACTGGCACATTGTGTGAGTTCCAAAGTGCTACCAGCCCCATATGTGTAACAGCAAATAAGATGTCTTTCTGTAAGCCCAAGTAATCACATGTACTAGAAGTGTAGGACTAGGCTTATGGTTATGCTGTGGTTTATATTGGGACTGTTTTTAATTTTGGTTTTTGGGTGACTATTTCTTTTATTAGTTTTTTTTTTTTTTTTTTTTTTTTTGCACAATAACAGAACTGATTTCTTTTTAACCCCATGGCCAAGTACTGAAACTTTTTTCCATGGTTAATGGAGCTTTCTTGATGAGAACGGTTAAAAATGTCAGATATTCTGTTCCTGTGTAAGTTGTTGCCAAGTCTTTTTTCATAACGGCTCTAACAAGCATTCATTGTTGGTGATAGATCTGGTATCAACATGTATGAAGAACCCACATAGCCTACACTGGATGATCCAAGTCATTATTTAAGCAGAAAATAAATTGTGTTTAAACTTAACTTCAGTGACTTCATCTATCCTTCTTGAATGTTTTGCATTGCTATCATCTGGTTATGGGTGATCCAGTTCTCCCCATCTCAAAAATGCAGGGGTCCATTACTGTCCATCTGTAATATAGGGTTACTCCAAGCCAGCAGTTGGCGACAAAGAGAAGCATGTGTGTGACATAAAATCTACGATGTCACATGGTTTTGATCGCAGAGCCATTCTCTAGGGAATTCGTAAATGATCAATGTGGACTTAAAAGCGAGGGTACAATGACCACCCCTTCCACTTGGGTTCAGAAGCAAATGCTAATATCTCCTACGTTGTGGACAAAACACATAAGGTAATGGATAATACCTGATGTGTTGTGCAATTTATTTCAGACAGTCTAGTGAGAAGAAATTGTTGCAACATTGTCATTCGCGAGGTAAACATCTCTGTGATTCCACATCAATGTACTGCATAGAGTTTACATAGGCTACGTATTGTATACAGTCTATGCAAATGTTAGGTCAACTCAATAAATAAAACTCCTGTCTTGTTGATGTGTGTTTTCCACATTTCAGTCCAATGAGTGGCAGATCACACCAAGCCTTAGAGTACTTAAAAAAATACATATTATTTTCATTAATAACTAAAAAGTACTTTTGTGATATAGTTCCCAATAAATTAATTTCTGAATTTAATCAGAAGATACAGTACTATTCACATGTATTGTTATCCCCCGTTATTAATGAACAATGAAATGCAAATATATGTCATTGCTCGTCTATGTAGGTTGTGTCAGGTACATAAACTGCAAAACAGTCAAATATTGGATGTTCAGCCAGGCCGGGTCAGCCTTGCGTACATGGAGTACGCATACAGCAAGTCATATGACGTCTGGATCTGGTCTTCAGTAAAGTCAGGGTAAAGGCCATGGCTTAGCACTCAGTTAATCATTAGAATTGGCCATTTTTTGTTATTTTGTTATGCCCAAATAATACCATTACTTTGCAAAATTCAAATTCAATAATTACTTTTACTTTTTTAATTACTAATTCTAATTTAATTGTGGGACTATTGGTTATTTGTGCACTTCTAAAAAGCCATTTTACTACAACACAACACTTTGATGGGAGCGCACATAACATATGGTGCTACAATATATATTTAGTGTTCTATTTGGAAATTGGTAATTTAATGATAATATGTTGATATAGTGAACTGCCATCAAAGACTATACCATAAACAATACTAGTTGTAGGTTTCTATGATAGACCTCCAAAAGTTGGAACCTTGCAATTACAATATACCATAGACATGTATTTCCACCTACTGTACAGTAACATAGTTGTTGGCTGTGGGCACTAGACTAAAGTTGACAACATTTGTATTTACATTAGCTGCTTTTAAATGTGAAGACATACACATATGATGATGCATATGAGATTTCTCAGAATATAGTTTTTATATATAATGTATACGTTTGGTACTTCTAAGGGATTATTTGTGCTATTTTGCATATAATCATCTGAAAATAATGATTATGATCTAGGCCTATTATTTTTGAATGAAGAGTTAGTGATGACAAATATTGTGTGTTTAGAACATGTGTTATGTATGTATGAATTTAATTAAATAAGTAATATTAACATGAAATATTTTAAACACAAACCAGTTTGTTATAGTTACATTTTATGTACTTGTTTATTACAAAGTTGAGCACAATTCCACATACTGTACAAAAAGATAAAAAAAACAAAAAAAAAAACATAATAATACAGTTAACATAACACATCAAAGTGAGCTTCAGCAAGGTTGTTATCTCTTTAAAATGAGATTCAGCAAAATAACTGCATGGAAACATTCCCTACCCAGACCCTTGTGTTAATCCGGTCCAGCCCAACGTTATACACCACTTTTCTCATACTATAACACAGATCTAAACCAGTGGGGCTGCTAATACTGTAAGTGCCTCTGACTAGCAGAGGTGGAAATGTCAGACTTCAGAAAGTAAAAGTCCTGCCCTGCTTACTTTCTGCTTGTTCACTTAACCAGTTGATTTCAATTATCAGTCCGCCTATGCTGTCCAGTTGGACAACTGAAATGGTCGGAACACATCTCTGTACTACTGTTCTACTTCCTAAACCTACATTTTACACCTCTGCTGACTAGTGCTTGCAGTTCGTCTCAAGCCGAACTGTGACAAGCACGCGCATCGAGAGAGTCCCAAGTGATCCCAATGATAAAACCCCCGTTGATCGCCCAGTCAACCACGGTCCATCGACGGCAGCACTGGAGCGGCCATAGGATTGTATTCATCAATGGATCGACACCACTATATGTCTATAGTCTGTGTTTACCTGCGCGCGCGGCTCACAAGCCCTTCTTGCTCTGCAGGCCGAGCACGCTGTTGACGCAGTACGGGATGAGGCTGATGGAGACCAGGGGCACCGTGGCGCTCTTGCAGAAGGACAGCAGGTAGTAGAGGGCGGCGGTGTGCGTCGGGGGCTTGAAGGAGTCAAACAGGTGCAGTAGGAGCAGGGAGCTGAGCACACAGCCCACCCTGGCCACGCCACTGCTGCTCCTCTTGGTCTCGGTGTAGAGAGGAGAGTGGAGGCCCAGGCCCAGGCCAAACAGGGAGCCCATGTTACGCAG
>JAODUG010007465.1:0-27529 GCA_027564795.1 Aphredoderus sayanus | reverse complement strand
GGTTTTGTAGATCAACTGCTATAATTACTTTTGGATGTGTAAATTATGGCTGTGATAATAAAGCTGCCCATAATACCTACAAGAAATCAACAAATCAGAATGCTTATTGATGTATTATTAGGGTGTAATACAGTATCCATACATTTACACAATGTATTTGCTTCATGTTATTCCTAGCCAAAAGACATATGTCTTCTCACAGTGATAGAGTATGCCCTCCTTTATGCAGGGGGCTCATGGGAAATTAGGAAACCAAGGCCCTCAGGGACCAATGGGGCCGAGGGGAATCATAGGGCCCCCAGGAGAGAAGGGTCAGAGGGGTGCAGCGGGACCACCTGGCCTGCAAGGACCAGAAGGAGACAGCGTGAGTGCACATATGTGAACTTTACACAGTTCACGTATTTGAGACATGAGGCAGAGACATGAAGAAATGAAAATGACTTCAAGCAAATTAATAACACAGTTTAAAAGAAAACTGTACTAATAATATTTTAAACTCTTTATTTAAGCAACTTTGTGTTTTGTAATCAGAGTGAGCAATAAATCACTGAGGAACTTCATTAATTCACCATGACACCTAACATGATTTAAAGCAGGTAATAACATGTAATATTTAATTTCCCATTCAAGGGCATGACTGGTCATCCTGGTTTCTCTGGAATTGATGGTGTTCCAGTAAGTAAAATCAAGGCTGTTGTAATTATGTAAGATCTGTTCATATTTGTAAACATGATAAAGCAACAGACGATTGTGACAGTAGCAAAACCAGTATTCTGACCTCCTCAGACAAAATGACTGGACAGCTCTTGAAGGAACATGTGAAGACTGTGCCCTCTAGTGGCCACATGGTATCAATAAAGGAACTCATTCTAGACAACAATTTCTCAAGATTTAGTTAAGTAGAGAAAGAGACAAATGAAACTGCACTGCATATAAATAACATCCAAATAGGCACAGGTGTGATAGCTTGCTTGTAGCTGGTGTCCTCAATTTCAGATATTTACACTGCCGTGTTACACCCTAAACAACTGTTATGCTTCTACATGTATGCTTCAGAACATTTTCATTCAATGAACAGAAGATATAACTCATGCTGAAAGCAGCTCAGACAGTAGGCCCTATGCATCAGCCATATCTCTACTAAGATAACCTTATATCCTATCTGACTTCTAATGTTATTAATATTTCAAAATAAACAAACAATATGTTTACTGAGGGAATACAAATACAAACATGGCTTCTGTGTTATAGTTACATTGAGACTGCAATGTACATTGAGACTGAATATATCATGTAGGGGCTTCCTGGAGAGGAGGGGGAACCTGGGTGGCCTGGGCTGGACGGCTGCAATGGGACAAAAGGGCAGCCTGGGTACACTGGTTCACCTGGCTCACGTGGACCTGATGGACCGCTGGTCAGTGCAAGTGCTCCTGTCAAATAAGCAAGTGTCCACACACCCTCATGTTCCCCTGCAGTGTTGCGTTCACAACAAAGTCTTGTGAGGGATTTCGATAGAAGTTGGACCCAGGAGCACCATACACATCTTCATACAGTTTACACAGAGACTGTAAAATAAAGAGATAGTCTATGTGTCTTTGGGCTGAATATCCCTTGTGAATTCATGTCATCATTTTGAACCACCAGATGACGCCATCTGATTGTGTATGATTGTATGGTTCTTTTTATTGTCCTTTGCATTTATTTATTTATTTATTAATTATTTCTTTATGTATTTGTTTGTGCCTTTTAACCCTCCTGCTGTCCTTTTAACCCTCCTGTTAGTTAGACAGTCACACAAATATGCTCTTGTAAACTCAATGGTAATATACACTAGTTGCAGCATACTGCAGATTCTATGTTGTACATTTGTCAATAGACAGGTCATACACCAGCAATTGTAAGCAAACAAAATTCTAATAAAATAATTACAGCATAATATCATCATGCTTACTATCACGTAATCAACCATATATAAAACAACAGGTAATGGCAATAGGTAACAATAGGTAACATTTTCATGTGACATACTTTCAGGGGCAGCATGGACTAAAAGGGTTTAAAGGAGAGCCTTCATACTCTGGCATACCAGGCCTTCCTGTAAGTGTTGCTGCAATTGGATAATAATATGTTTCCATTATGTGCTGTATACAATAGCTAAACTCTGTGTCCCTTATTTAACCATGTGTTTTTAACAGGGAGACCCTGGGGTTCCTGGACAACCAGGCATAGCTGTAGGTTTCTCAGACTCAATATAACAAAATACAAACTACATAATATGTTCTAATCCATGCTGCTAATTTTAGCCGATAACTAGGTCATAATTAGCTGATAATTATTGTGGCTGTATGTAGTAGATAGTAACTTTGCTGTTTAGTATTTTGCTGGGAACAAATCTCTGCTTACATCCAGGGACAGCCAGGGATCATCGGACCTAAAGGCCACAGAGGGTACCCTGGTATTGCAGGACTTCCGGTACTATAACTTTGTTTTGAGTACTACAGATGTATATGCATTCAATAGCTACCTATTTAAAAGTTACACATAAGTAATGTTCACATATAGTCTTTGTTTGTTTGCTAGGGCCTGGATGGGTCCCAAGGCAGAAGAGGGCCTCCAGTGAGTCACATTTTACATGATCCCAGACTGTACATGCCCGGATCAGGAATTCTCCATACTCTGTAGCACATGACATCATGACATCCCCCCCTACACACACACACACACACACACAAGAAAACTGTATTCAAACCGAGCCTGTTGTTTTTCAGGGTGATGCTGGAAGATCTCTGGCAGGCGATAAAGGTGATGATGTAAGATACACGTTTGCCTTTGACTCCTACATTAAAATATGTTTTTATGTCTAGGCATATCCAATCGTGTCTGTGTGACTTTACTTGAGTTACAAGTTAAAGCTGATCTGGAATGTTTTATGAGATGCTCCTACTATTTGATAAATACTGTACGTAGAATGGTTACTGTATTAACGATACAGTATGTATATAATGACTTACATGAACATCAAATCACATCAATACAATATACGCTGTAAGGCATCTAAAATGATATGTCTGTAACCATTTGGCTGTGTCTGTGCCTACACACATTACCTACTCAACATGTGTTTACCATTCTCTAGGGTGACCAGGGATCCCCTGGCCTTCCAGGACCTGAAGAAGTCAAAGAGTTTCCTCCTGGAGTTCTTCCTCCCAAGGGTTATAAGGTAAGTTTCACTTTCCCCTCTTACTCTACTATGCGTTGGATAGAACCTTAAAGGAGCAGTGTATACAGCAGTATTACCTGGACACTGGGGGCTACTGTCTGCCATTAAAGTTGCTGCTCATCTGTAGTTACATTCCTATTACCAACTCCTACAGTATCATCATTGGATCATCGTTTGCTGTTTGTTTGTCAGGGGGACAAAGGGTTTGCTGGACCATGTGGACCCAAGGGAACAGCTGTGAGTTTACTGCGTCTACAGTATATACACGTGTGTGCGTGTGTGCGTGTGTGCGTGTGTGCGCGTGTGGGTGCGTGTATATATGTCCATGTGTGCTCGTGCCAAGTGAGACAGGCTGAGAGCATTATATCGTAATTGTGCATGTTCACTAATAGGGTCCCACAGAAGACTATATATGGATAAAGGGAGAAAAAGGAATCCCTGGATTTCCAGGACTTCGGGTAGGAGACCCAAGTCTTATTTAATTATTGTATCTCACACATACAGTACAGTATGCACACAAAGAAACCCATAATAACTGGTTGCTGTTGTTTCTGTGTTTAGGGCAATGCGGGGTTACTTGGTACATATGGACACCCAGGACTTGAGGTGTTGTCTTTTGTCTATGATTGACTAATCATATACTAAATTCTAGGTTTTTCAATGTTATCTCAAATATATATATACTTTATTTATAATATAGTAGTATAGTTCTATATTTATTTATTTATTTATTCATTATTTATCAGGGAGCGCGTGGAGACTCAGGACTTCCAGGTCTCATTGGTAGAGCAGGACCAAAGGTAAGATGGGCAGGATAATCTGGAGGTCTGGGTGTTTGACTCCCATTACATACAAGTGTCTGATGCATTACCTGCTTCAAAGAGAGAGCCATGAAGGGAAAAATGGAACTGATGAGGAGGGAGAGGCTGGCCTTGGGGCTTTTCATCTCCATCTGTCCATTGGAAATTAAGAATTAGGGACCTGTATGTGTTTAGCAGCCGCACTGCACCAGCCAGAGTAAAGGATTTTGACCTGTCCTACATTGGTTTTTGTTAACTTTGACCTGACCAGATATTCCAATTGATGGATTTTAGAAAGGATGTGCTTCTGATGCTCTCTTTCAATTTCTCTCTATTCCTGCTCCCTAACAGGGTTACCGGGGAGACCCAGGATTGCCTGGTCACTTGCAATACTCCAATGGGAGTGAAATTAGAGGTGAGGCCACAGTAGGTCACAGCCAATATCCACTGGAATAGGGCTAGTGAGGCTGGCCATCTTTTATATGCACAGTGATCATGCTCCATCTGGCATTCTGCTACACAAATTCCTGAAATATTGATTTTAATAGGTTGAAACCTATGGTTGAAACAAATATGTGTGATACCTTATTTTATTGAACCATTATAAAATCAGAGTATAACAATAAGAAAATTAATGGATAGAGTGCAACACAATTTTATTGTATACTGCAAACAAATCAATATTGCCATTTGCTTGTCATATGTTTCCAGGCCCTAAAGGGGATCGTGGATCTCCTGGAATTCCTGGAATGCTGGGTGACATGGGGAACATGGGCCTGCCCGGACTTCCTGGACCACCTGGAATAACACTGCCAGGTCACAATTAAACGATTAGTGCTGAATCGTGAATCTGCTGTATTGTACTGTACTGTACAGTACTATACTGTATAGGCATTAAGCACCAATACAACAAGTTAAATGCAGTTGTAATTATGTTATTGATATGATGCTATTTAAACCATACAGTTTGACTAATCAAAATAATAAAATACTTATCTTTCATATGTGGCCTATCGTCGACTCAATGTGTTTAATTTGCACGTTAAGCTATGTTTATGCCTCTCTACTGTATGTCTGCCTCCTCACCTGTACTTCTGAACCTTTACTGTCTTTCTGCAGGCAGGCCAGGCCAGCCAGGTGTACATGGCCCTCCTGGTCCCAAAGGCTACAAGGGGGAGCTAGGGGCATACCAGGGAGATTCTCCCTTAGGTGCTAATCCAGGGCCCAAGGGAGCTAAAGGCTTCTCTGGACCCAAAGGTGTCACAGGGCATCCTGGGCCCCCAGGTATACCTGTGATTTCATATCAAAACATTCAAGATAGCATTTCTGACGTGTTTTTGTTTTGTAAAAACATAATGATGACATACATGTTTTTCTAAACTTTCTAAACTTTGTGTGTGTGCGTGTGTTTGTGTGTGTGTGTGTGTGCATGTGTGGGTGTGTGTGGATGTGCATGTGCCTGTTGGGATCTCATCAGGATGCGGAGGTAATATTTCTGTCACTTCTCCCTTGCCTTGTAATGCCTTTATGATAGGACACAACACTGTACAGGCACCTGCTGTAAGACATTGTAACATACACAGATTACTACTGTGAGCCCGGTGACCCAGGAGAACATGGTGACCATGGAGACAGAGGCCCTCGTGGAAGCCAGGGGCTTCCAGGGATTAAAGGTGAGTTACCCTGTTATGTCCTATTTGTTTCTCCAGTACAACTGGAATTGTCAGCCACTGTTTGTTTGTCTTTGTCATATGTTTATGTGTGTGTGTGTCATCCAGGCTGTCCGGGAAATTGTGAATGTCCAAATGGTAATGGAGAGGTAGGGCCTGCTGGCCCAATTGGGTTTCCAGGTCCTCCAGGGTTCAACGGCCTCCCTGGAACCAAAGGTGAAATGGGCCCCCTAGGACTGCAGGGAGACCCAGGTCCACGTGGGCTAATGGTAGGAGGTGCTCAAAACCTGTACAGCCCATAGAAATGTCCTGGAGGCAAGGACCACTGGAATTACAAAAATACATTTGGCTTAACATAACTATCTTGCATGTTTCCTGCAGGGGTACCCAGGAAGGCCTGGTTTAAAAGGGGTTAAAGGTCAGAAAGGGTTCACCTTACACCCTAAAGGTAAATATTCTAAATAAATAAATATGCTGTACTGCAGTTTGAACTGTACATTGAAATACAACATTTCCTAGATGTTATTACAGTCGCAAATGTTCTATTTGGGAATGTGTCCCTACTTAACATACTGTAGCTCTATATTTGAGTTTCACATTGTTTAAAGGTACCAAGGGTGAACGTGGTGACCCTGGATACCTGGGTTCTCCTGGATCACCAGGTAGACCTGGGCAGGATGGAGCCCCTGGATTGACTGGAGATCCTGGCCCACCGGTGAGTCTGGCCTCTGTTTATCATATGCAAAGAAAACAGTACAGCTGAAAGACCCAGGTTTGTTCATGTGTTCCCTGAGGAATTATTAAATGTGCTGTCTTTGCAGGGAGATGGGGTGAGAGGGTTCTCCGGTCCTAAGGGTTACCCCGGTCCTGTTGGATCTAAAGGGTTTCCAGGGTCTCCAGGCCCTCCTGGTCCTGGTGCTCAAGGTCTACGGGGTCTAGCAGGGCTCCACGGAGACCCTGGCCATCCTGGGGCACCTGGGATCCCTGGGTCTCCAGGCCCACCAGGTCAGAGGCATCAGACTGAGGATTATACTTTATTTTAGTCCTTTAGGTAGCTAGCTTAAATATCAAATCAACTTTTGAGATGTTTTTTATACGTGATTGATTTTGTCCTTGTGTACAGTTGGAGGTTGTAAAGAGGTACTTGCTTGTTCTACCCCACCAGGTGATGTTGAGCTATGTTGTCATGACACCAGTCCTGCCGTAACTGGTCCTAAGGGTGACCGTGGGTCACCAGGTAAGTTATCATTGATTTTTGAGTCACTGCAGGTAGCTCACAAAATAGAACACTTGTTTTATTTATTTCAAAACATTTGCTGTGACAAATGGTGTAAAAAAAAAAAGAATAAAAACAAAATCGAAAAATCTAGTTGATTTATATGCTGTAGCTCCTAAACACAATACAGTCTCAACTAGACACTATCCTCATGTCAGTCAAGGATTCAATCATAACTACTCAAAAGAAAAAAAAAGAAAAAAAATGGTATGGAATGGAATAAGTTGTTGAAACTTCTCAGGGAAGCCAGGTATACCAGGAAGCCAAGGATTGCCTGGAACCTCTGGCTACCCTGGGCCAAAAGGCATGAAAGGAGACAATGTAGTAACTGGGGGAACTGGATTGCAAGGTAAGTTTATGCTGCACTCCCTAATGCTCCCTAGTGCTAATGTAGGACCATTCCTCATGGTTATTAATAAATACAACTTGTGTGATTCTACAGTATGCTCAGTGCTAATGCTAAAATAATAATTACACTTACTATGCCACAGGACCACCAGGTTTGCCTGGAGATCCAGGGGAACCCGGTCCTAGAGGAGTCAGCCTGGATGGACCACAAGGTCCTCCTGGTATACCTGGTTCCCTGGGGAGAAAGGGTGACCCAGGAGACATCCACTCTTCCAGACCAGGCTCTCCTGGGCAGCCTGGTCCACCTGGGGCCCCAGGGTTGAAAGGATTCCCTGGTATCCCTGGAAATGTTGGTTCATCAGGTGAACTTCAGGCTGCAGAAGAACTTACAAAATGTGCTATAACATTTTGTGTTTGAAGAGCTCTATATCCATTATTTCCTTAAATTATTTCTACTCAATATGTAATGTTCTCTGTGCCTCTTGTCTTGTCTGTAAGTCCTATCCAGATGTATCTTTATGTTGACACAGGGCCACAAGGGCCTCCAGGCAGACCAGGTAACAGGGGAGAATCAGGAGCCTTTGGTGACCCTGGTCCCACCGGACTTCCAGGACAGTCCTGCACTGTGTGTGACCTGACAGGACCTCCTGGTCCCCCAGGTTTCCCAGGATATCCAGGACTATTGGGAGAAACAGGTAAGCATGAGGAGAGGGCCCATACAGACACAGGGGAGTGGATTTATGGTACAGTGCATGTGATGTCATGCATGTTACAGTATGGTTTGTATCAAGCTATTCATGGGTGCTTTGCTGGTGTATAGGCTACCCTGGCCAGAAGGGTCTGAAAGGACTTCCGGGGCCACCTGGTCTTGGGCCAAAAGGTCATCAAGGTGTCCCTGGCCCTCCTGGGTTGCCAGGCCCAGATGGACTCAGAGGCCCCTCTGGCCCCCTAGGAGACCCTGGGCTTGTAGGTCTGCTGGGCCAGAAAGGTGAGCATATGACCTGAACTTCCAACAGTTTAACCTGCCAATGCTATTTTCATGTTGACCTCAGACCTGGAGTCCAGTTTTGCAAACATTTTATTATGGTTTTAACCCTCGTAATGTCCTCTGGGTCAAAATGACCCAAATCACTAGCTCTTTGTGGCAGATAGAATGCGCTAAACCCAATTCTACAGCTTACACAGACATATGATGTGCACTGCTGACACAACAAGGTGTGTGTTTGAAACCTGAGGACAACAGGAAGGGTAAAAGGAACAAAAAAAACAACACAAATACATAAAGGAATTGTTAATAAATAAATAAATACACACAGCAAAGCCAATTGAAAAACACATAATTCATACACAATCAGATGGCGCCGCTGTGTGGCTAAATACAATATTTCTGAGTACATTACAAGGGCTAGATGTAACGAAGCTAACTGTTTTCCTAATACTCAACATGTATTGCACTGAACCATTTATTGCATTGAGACACTATGTCCTCCATACAGGTACTAGAGGGGCCCCTGGTAGGGATGGGATAAGAGGTTTGCCAGGCCCACCTGGATTTCCAGGACCCCCTGGGAGGCAAGGTGAGAGAGGCTTTGATGGACGGCCCGGGGAGAAAGGAGACACAGGGCTAACTGGTGGGTTAAAACCTTTTGTTTTTACCAGTAACAGTAATTAGATTCATATTGCCAATTATTTTGCATTTCACTCTCTGACTTTCTTTCTCGTAATATATTTGGTGGGTGCCATTTTATAGCTGTGGTCATGCCAAAAAAACATTTTGTTTTTTACCAGCTTTTGAAAGCAATTGCTGTTGGACAGAGCAAGCAGATACATACTGTATAGTAAATACTGTTACTACTCAAAGATTTTAATTTTTTTGTATCCCAGTAGTATTAAACTACTCTTTGAGTTAAACTTAAACTTAAACATCTACTGTAGGTCGACGTGGTTTGCAAGGATTGCCAGGAACACTGCCTATGGGAAATACAACTAAAGGCATGCCCGGATTTCCAGGACATATGGGACAACAAGGCGAAAAAGGACTACCAGGCAATAGCCTTTTAAAACCTTTTTCTAATACTGTATTTATGTACACTACTGTATATATGTTTATATTTAATTATTTTACAGTTATTATGGTATTATTTAACAATGCAGAGCTTATTCAGAATATATTAAATCTATGTTTTGGTAATAAACAGATATCAAGTAGCAACCAATCATATCAGATGTAATATTTAAGGGGAATCCCTTTTAAAATATTGACATTATGATTATGTTTATGTAATTGTTTATATGTATCCCCACCCCCCTCCCCCAGGCTTAAAGGGAGTCATGGGGTTGCCAGGTGATCCAGGGCCTTATGGATATGATGGTCTACCAGGACTGAAAGGCCCGACTGGAGCACCAGGCAGGGCAGGAATGCCTGGCCCTCCGGGGCCTCCTGGAATCAAAGGGTTCCCTGGACCACAGGGATACCCTGGGCAAGTTGGAGAGCCGGTACACACAGACTGTTGTTGTTTGTATGTCTAACAACTGACTTATCATGCTAATGCTACATCTCAGCCTCAATTGATATAAAATGTGGCTATACATGTCCTAGGGAAACCCAGGGCTAGAAGGACATCCTGGTAACCCGGGCAACCCAGGATTTGTAGGAGTCAAGGGTGAGTCCGGAGAGACATGAAGCACTGTGGGGAAAGCTAAGAATTTATGTTTCACTTCAAAGGATGAAGAACCAATGTACATGTGTTACAGGTGATCCAGGAGATTCTTTTGGACAACCAGGTCTACCTGGACCTAAAGGACTACCCGGGGAGAGTGGACACACCAGTGAGTTTAGCATATGATCAACCCAAAGACCTGCATCCAAATCAAATAATAACAATAAATAATAAAATAACAATGAAAATACATTCCATACAGTGGTCATCATTTGGTTACGTTTTTTAAGAACAATACATAATTACATACACTACAATACACATAGCATTGGCAAACCATTAGCTGGGAATGGCGATGATACCTCTTCTTCTCTGCCTACTGTATGCGTAGGAGTTCAGGGTTATCCCGGAGATAAAGGTGATCCTGGACCAAGAGGAATCCCAGGAAGGCCTGGACCTGTAGGATTTCGTGGAAATCCAGGAGAAGATGGAAGACAAGGTAACTTATTATGTCTCCATGTTCTCTTTAACAATAATGTTTAGGCTTAATGTTATATTTTCATATTTTAGTAGGAGAACGTGTTACTTCTTGTGTACACGTTGTTTATACGTTGTGTTTGCTGTGTGTTGCAGGTCTATCTGGCCCCCGGGGTCTACCGGGTCTACCTGGTTTTCCAGGACCTCCGGGCGACTTTGGGTATCAGGGAGCAAATGGTCCACCTGGCTTCCCCGGATCTCCAGGTATAAATCCAACCTCCAGTTTCTCTTAAAGGCGGAGTCAGCAATTGTGAGCTTTTTGTCAAAATCATTCCTCACTCACGGCTCACTAGCTGTCCATTCTGTGTGCACGCTGAGAAAATAATCTGGTGTTTCTACACAAGCCTGTGTAAATGGGAAAACAAAGTGGTGCAGACCGCACAACACCACGTTATCCCAGCCTTGGTAATGTGAGTCCAATGGTGGGTGGAGGAGCAGAGCTTCTGAGGAAGCATGCTATGGCACTGAAGGGAGAGGTGTTTACAACTGTATTTTTGAAGAAATTCAAATGCCAACAATCTTTCTCCGACACCACTGACTCCACCCTTACACATCAAGCGGTGAAAGTAGCACAAAGGCTCCAATAATCAGTTGAAAATTTACATACATTTATGTGTTTTCATTGTTAAAGCCCATATTCCCTAATCATGCTGTATTACTGTGGCATGCCAGGACCCTCTGGACCACCAGGCCTGCGTGGGCTGGATGGCCTGCAAGGCTCAAAGGGGGATAAAGGAGCAGCAGGTAAGATGGATGGAGTTAATATGTTAATGTGTTAATAGGTCATGTGTCACAGAGAAGAGAGTCATCTAAAACATGCAGGGCAGTGGGCTTCCAGGACCAGGGTTGACAACCGTATTTATATATGCCTGTATATAAAAATACATTTCCAGGCATCGATTTCCCTGGTCCTCAAGGTCCAGATGGTTTTCCTGGGGTCAAAGGTGAAAGAGGAAGTCAAGGACTACCAGGAGCATCTTTTCCTGGGCCGAACGGCCCCAGGGGCCCACCTGGCTACCAGGGTTTGCATTATTATTATTATTATTATTATTATTATTATTATTATTATTATTATTATTATTATGGAATTAACATTAATGCAATTATACCTTTCATGCTGTATTGAGCCTGATTCATGTATTATTACAATCTCTTTGTTTTCCAATTAACTATTAAAATAAATGTTACATTTGGCCCCCCAGGTCCTCCAGGGCTGCCTGGTCCACCTGGGCCACCAGGGGGCGGTAACTGCGAGGAAGATAGAGGACCCCCTGGGGAGGCTGGAAATAAAGGGCTCCCAGGATGGCCAGGTCAGTGGTGTGTGTTTGTGTGTGTATGTCTGCCAGTCAGTATATGCACTACTGCATGTGCTAGGTTCCTGAGGAAGTGTGTGGGTATGGCCTTTTTCACAGTAAGCCAGGAGTGCTACCGATGAGGGGTAAACCTTCCTTCCTGTCCTGTCTAAATGAAAGGTGTTTATGAAAGGATGCTTCCTTGGTAGGGTCCTTCCGAGTCAGATCCTTCAGAGGCTAGGCAAGACTCCTTCCTAGTATTTGGAGAACACATCTGTAATTGAACTGTAATTGAAGTGTGTCACTTTCAATGCACATACATGGCGGGTGCTGTTTGAAGGCTGAGGATACATACAGGACAGAGCATCAAAGGACTTAGTCCTTAGTCAAAAATAAAGGGGAGGGAGTGGATGCCTAAGAACAGGAAGTCTCTCCGGAACGCCCGATCCCCCACGGCCGTCGCCACCTCCTCCGCCTGGCTGACCGCGGTGACCTCACTCTCCTCCACCTGGTCTGAGGAGCTGTCCAGCCTGTCCGTCTGTCGCCCTTACAGTATATGCCGGCAGCAATTTGTCTAAATCAGACTGTGATGCACATGGGTTTAAGTTGTTTATGTTTTGTCTTGGTCTTGTCTTTATTATCAAAAAACAATGTTTGTAAAAAATGTTAATAAAGGGCTACATTTGATGACATAGCATCTTTGAAATACAGTCATTAGGGTGAAAGTTGTGTGAACTGAGAATTATATTTACAGGCTGAACAGGAAGAAGTTTTACCCTACATCTGAAGCCTTCCAGGGAAAAGGCCCATTATGTGTGTATGTGCTCAGAACAATATGAATTGTCAGGTAAGTTGATGCTGTCATGTGTTTTATCGGCACTTTGTGTGTGTGTTTGCAGGAGATCCTGGTGAGCCAGGCCTTCCAGGCACTAGCACTTCCTCCAGGGGAGAACCCGGAGCGAGTGGCCTTCCTGGACTACCAGGCCGAAAAGGACATAAGGGTCTCCCAGGACCACCTGGATCTTTATGCTCCCCTGCCTATGCTGGTCCAAAAGGTAATGTGTTAATTGTTCTTAATTTTAACTTATACTTACATTTATTGTCCATTCAATGACAGCTTACCACAGTAAATAGCGATACCACACAGCTTGAATTAAAATACAGGGTATACATCAGCCTTTTTGTGCCAGCAGTGCACATCATATGTCTGTGTAATCTGTAAAATTAGGTTTAGCGCCTTCTATCTGCCAAAAAGAGCTAGTGATTTGGGTTATTCTGACCCAGAGGACATCACGAGGGCTAGTGTAACTTTTTTTTTTTGCACAGTTTTAGTTTTACACATAATGTACTCACAATCCCACGTTTGTTTCCTTTTCAGTTTGGAGCTGAATGCGATTGTAAGCTCATATTCTACATTCCAGGGGAGAATGCACTGAATTATGTTGTATCTGACAGGTGAGAGAGGTCCCAGTGGCTTCAGAGGTCCGAGTGGGAGGAGAGGTCCGCAGGGTGTCCCTAGTCCCATCGGTTCCAAAGGAGCTAAAGGAATACCGGGAGATGCGGGTAAGTATTGCTGTGACTACTTGAGTATAAGATAAACAATTCTTAACCTGTGTAATTAGTACTTTAACAATAAAATAATACATAATGAAAATATATAATAATGCACAACCACATTGTATTCATAAACAAACACAATATGAAATGCCTTTCTAAATGATCTTAAGGACTCAAGTAAGAAAGGAACATTTTTGTTTATCTTGTTTAGGTGCATGTATAGTGTGTGTTCAGGGCTGGCCCAAGCCTTTGTGAAGCCCTAAGTAAAATTATTCTTCTTTGTTTTATCTGCTCCTGAAGGTCATGTACTCTTTTGCTACATACATCTTTTGAATGTGAATGTGATACCACCTATGGCAGAGTCAGCAGGATAATTAAACCAGTAGTGCTTAGTCACTATTATTTTTTATCCAGGAGCCAAAGGTCTGCCTGGTGACTCCATGAGTCCATGTATACTCCCTCCAAGTATTGGACCCCAGGGGCCTCCTGGTAATCCTGGACCAATTGGTTTCCCTGGTAACATGGGTGCTCCGGGGACTCCAGGTCCAAAAGGCAAGTGATTCCTCTAAGTGTACTTTTGTGTGTGTGTGTGTGTGTGTGTGTGTGTGTGTTTGGGTGTGCTCTGCTTTTAAACGCCAGTGTAATATTACAGCATACTGTACATTTGTAAGAATTGTCTGTGTGCTCTTTTCCAGGTGCAAAGGGGCCAGTTGGATCTCAGGGGCCCCCAGCAGGGCAGGGCCCTCCTGGTTATGATGGAGCTGTTGGAGACCCAGGTGACATTGGGAGGAAAGGATTTGTTGGAGCTCAAGGTAAGAAGAGTTAAGATTAGATTATTTAAGGTATATTATTTAAAAAAAAATGTTTACAGTTGTGTGGCACATCTTTCCTGTCTAATATGTCATTTGGCCATAACATTTGTAAAGCCAATAAAATTTGGCTCCAGGTGTGACCTAATTTCTTGATTGTAAACAATCATCTGACTTGCTTCCAATCCCCACTCATTATAGTTAATGAATTCTAGGCATGTTAAACAGAAGTGCAACACCAACTAAAGCATGAGCAAAAATATCACTTGATTGACTCCCACCACCACCTCCCTCTCCAGGTCCCCCTGGTCCCGAGGGTGAGGCGGGTGAGCCAGGCAATCAGGAGACAGTGGGCTTCCTGTTGGTTATCCACAGCCAGTCAGTGCAAGTGCCAGAGTGCCCCACTGACTATAGTCAACTGTGGGTGGGCTACAGCCTGGTGTACCTGGAGGGACAGGAGAAGGCTCACACACAGGACCTAGGTAGATGTCTGCGCCATGAGGCCATTGTCTTTCTGTCCATCCCTCCTGCTTATATTCTTTCCTTCATCTTCCTCTTCTTCCAAGGCCAAGCCGGCTCCTGCCTCCCGGTTTTCTCCACAATGCCATTTGCCTACTGCAACACAGGCGCGTGCCACTATTCAGGCCGCAACGACAAGTCCTACTGGCTCTCCACCACCGCCCCGATACCCATGATGCCCGTCTCAGGCAAGGCCATCGAAGGCCACATCAGCCGCTGTGTAGTGTGCGAGTCGCCATCGCCTGTGGTGGCTGTGCACAGCCAGACATCCACCGTCCCTGCCTGCCCGCCTCAGTGGAGGGCCCTCTGGGAGGGGTACTCCTTCCTCCTGGTAAGCAGGAGTCAAAGGTTGTGTGTCTGTGGGTTGTTTGTCGTTTTAAATACCACCTACTGGACATCCTGACTGAGGTCAAGGGTACTTTGGGTTGCATCATGGAATATCAGGGAATAAATGTATGTTTACATTTTAGTTGCCATTCATCAAAATGTCAGTGGATGTGGTATTACAGTACATTTTAAGATGTCTCAACAAATCTTGAAATTACTGGTCTGAATGTTCATATGAGTAGTACCTATGTGAAATATCATGTTTTCACTTTGTCACGCTGACTGTCCCATTTAAACAGACATGGAAATTAGATTTTTAGTCAGTAAAAGTCAGGGAATGTGACATTTGCCTTACAGTGGGAACCCTGTAAAGGAATGTTTGTTGTAATCATTTATTTTCCTTTCCCTTATTCAGCATACAGGTTCAGGTGATGAGGGTGGGGGCCAGTCTCTGAGCTCCTCAGGTAGCTGCCTTCCTTACTTCCGGACCTTCCCATTTGTGGAATGCCAGGGAGCACGTGGCGCATGCCACTACTTTGCCAACCTGTATAGTTTCTGGTTGACCACCGTCATCGACCATGATCAGTTCCACTCTCCAAAGCCTGCTACTATAAAAGCAGCTGAGCAACAACGACAGAGGGCCAGTCGATGCCTGGTTTGCACCAGGCAGTGACAGCGTATACTGTATTAGGATTGGGATTGATTGATGATAAGGTCCACCTTATGGTGTGAAATATATTTGATAAATAACAATGTTACAAGCTATCATTCCACTGTACCTTTAAGATAATCCATCCATCCATCCTCAACCGCTTATCCGAGGTCGGGTCGCGGGGGCAGCAGCTCCAGCAAGGAACCCCAAACTTCCCTTTCCTTGGCCACATTAAGATAATATAAAAATAAATACTATAATATAAAATGGAATTGCTAAATCCCACAAAAAACATGTTATTCAGACGTTATTTTCTGTATACTGTATATTTCTTGTATTTGCCTCTTTCTGAGATACTTTACATTCAGATTCATATTTTGCAGTCATTCAGAGTGCACTACTTGCAAAAGTGAAAAGCGCCCCATCTCCTACAATTTATATTCCCATGGTGGAAAACAAATCCTCAAGTTGAGTGTTTCAACGGGTTTCAAGTTCATATTTATTTCTTTCAACAAAAGCCCAGTGACAATCAGAATACAGTACTTCTTATTTTCCTCAAACAAGATTTTTTTTTTTTTTTCATTTCTTCTTTTCTTAATTTTTTTATCACGCAAAAACAGGAGAACACTCAGTGCAATAAGACAGAGGACTCTGACAGTGCGGTGCCCTCTATACCTTTTCACAGTGCACGTTTATACACACAGATTGTACATCATCATTGTTACATTTCCAACCTCCACCCACCCGAAACATGGACGGGGCAAACAAAGTGAATGTCCTAAAACAATCATTGTTAAAGAATTGACCTGCATACAGTGTAGCTTGGCATACACAAAAACAAACACGCACAACTCTCTCCCTCACACACACATAAAGGATAAAAAAAAGAGAGAGACCTCTGTAGTATTGATTCTCACTAGAAAGGGGTACTGCATTTGCACGCGGAGGGCTAGCTCATTTGTCAAACCCATACTGTTTTGGCAATGCAGACATTGCATTTCTTGTGCAAAAGAGAACCAATTAATGTCATTTTGGAGGTTGAGGTAGAGGGAGAGAGGAAGGGTGAGAGGACGTGTGTAAACAGCCTGATTCTGTGTGATGATGGAGCATGATGGGTAGTGCAGTTTTCACAAAGCCCCAAAGGTCTGTAGGCCATTGTGTGACCCGTGTCTTTTTGACTGGGTAGAACTGTTGCCATGTTTTAGGTCCTTAAATGATTTGATATCTGTAATGTTGCACA
The DNA here is from genome assembly GCA_027564795.1 of Aphredoderus sayanus. Classification (NCBI taxonomy): domain Eukaryota; kingdom Metazoa; phylum Chordata; class Actinopteri; order Percopsiformes; family Aphredoderidae; genus Aphredoderus; species Aphredoderus sayanus. The sequence continues at coordinate 10,622 of JAODUG010007465.1, read as the reverse complement.
TCGGCACTCAATTGCGTTGGGCAATATTTTGTCACAGCCAGCCAGCCACAGATGACTGTCTCCTGAGGCCTTACCTCCCAGCCAGTAAATTATAAGTTACATGGCAAAGCTCTGCTACTCTAACATTTTAAAATATATATATTTATATGTTTATATAAGCATCATCTTCAAAATTATTTCTTAAGCAAGTGCATATGGCTACTATAATCTGCAGTAAAATGAAGAAATCTTCTAAATGCTCAGGTGTTGATTGTACAGGCTGGTTGTTGGCATACAGTATCACACTGTGTCGTCAGTGTGCCAGGGATCTCGTAGTGTGTATGGCAAAGTAAGGATGCTGGAATTCCAGCTGCTGCCACCAGCCCCATTTTAAATTACCGACCTAACAAAGTGCAACCACGCCTACAGTATACACACTACTAAAACAGGCTTTGGCTGGTTTCAGGACTTCTATTGTTCATAATGTTTACCCTAATTTACTACTGTACCAGTTTTGTATTCATAGAAAACAGTAAAACATGTCTCAGTCTTCTGCATTGCACCAGCCAACAAGAGTCTTAACTACTTAAAATAAAATTAAATCTGTGGTACAGAAACACAGCTTGTGTCACGCGTGAACTGAAGCACAGAAGTATTCCTGTTTCTGTTCCAGTACATTCTAGAACACACTGCCATGGGATTCTAAAGACTGTTGACTTGACGCCTCGACTTACAATACAACAGTGAAAATGTATAGTATACTGTATATTGACTTAATTGAGTAGTCCGTTCATTTGACTGCTTTTCAGCACAAAACACATCAAGTTTAGCATAAGAAAATGATTCTAATAAAAGAGAAGTATAGATAGATTATGCTTTCAAATGTAAAATACTAAAACAAAAAAGTACATAAAAACAAACATTGGAATGCATCTACAATTACTATACATAGGTTTAGCTGCTGCCAATCTCCATTTAATTTAGAAAATATCTATTCCTCAAATATCTATTCTACTAATTATCATACAAGGATCCAGTCAAAGGAGATAGAAAAATATCAAATATCACCATAGATGATAAGAAAACATGACGACCTGAACAAGCAGATATATTGCTATGGTAACCACATTGTCCTCTGACATCAGTGTGTCCTGCCAGTGCTCTAACTGGCTGGGCTGGAACCTCAACAAGCAGGCAGGCGAATCCGTACAACCCTGAATAGGAGAAACAAAACGAAAAGAACAGAAAGGAAAAGAACAGCGGGGGCTGGGGGCTGGCCGCTACAAGTGTGTGGGACGGAGCTCTCAGCGTGTTGCAACTGTCAGATGGCTGTGTCCCAGAACACAGTGGTTTGTGTGGGGTAGGGGGGGGGACGTATCTTCTTAGCCCCGGCGCTCTTCCCCCACCCGGGGAGAGCGGACGCGCTGTCTTGCTTGCTCTGACCCCTCTCCTGGCTCCTCTCCTGGCTCCTCTCCTGGCTCCTCTCCTGGCTCCTCTCCTGGCTCCTGTCCGCAGGAGGCTTCTCCAAGGATCGCAGATGTGGGTGTTGCCTGGAGCGGATCTCCATGCACAGGGTGCGCTTCCTCTCAATCTGCTCCAGCATAGTGCTGTCGCCGCACATCCATGGCATCTGGGGCACCTACAGCACAAAGGTTACACTGTGGATTGACTTGTCTCTCCCTGTGCTTCTCTCTAGGAGTCGCAAGGGAGCCACGTCTTTTAATGGTGGAACTTAATGGCATAAGAATATAATACACAGCATGTAATTAAAGGGGAAATCCTTTATTTATGTCCAGAATTGAACCATCAAAATCACAAACCAGATTTGCAAAAGCCCCTGTGTACTGAGTGTCGTGCACGCCTCTCTACTCCCCCTACAGCTCTCCAAGGCTTCCCATTCAGTACAGTACTATAGCTCTCTACCCCTCCTCCGTCCTACCGCCACATAGACAGCATACTGTAGTGTTACATATGTTATAGAAATGTTGGATTCTGAGTGGCGCTGCAACACCATCTTGCACCTTCAAAGATTGGCAACAAGGTTATATAGAAATATTATTTCAAAAGCATGGAAATGGACCCCCTTATACATACAGTATAGTATAACGATCCCTCTGGTGCAGGACAAACTCAGCTAGCCACAAGGAGCTAATTGGATAGTATGGTACTTTGGAAGGCTACGTTGTTGAATGTCGCTGTTGCATTCAGAATTCCTGTACAGTAAAGGCTGCATACCTGACTTTGATGTGCCTCAGCTTTCCTCTGTGGTGTCCCCATCGGAGAAGGGGTGGCAGGCATGGAAGATGTACGGCTATACTTAGGTGGTGCTTTCAGATCTATAATGAAAAGGGAACATTTCACTTTCACACAGCGACCCATTCATTATTTACAGCCAAGTGTAAGAAGGTACATTCATTGGGTACGTATGGCCATTCCACCACTGGTCTTAACCCTCACCATTGCCTGATCCCAAGACCATTGGCGGGCTGCCAGCAGGTCTACCATGGTGAGTGGGTGTGGCGGTGGTCGAATGCTGCCCCGTGTTGCCACTCCTGTCCTTGGCTTTTGATTGGTCGACACCGTAGTTGGCCCGTTCCCTGCCGTCACGCCCGGGCGTGCCGTCTGACCGATAGCCCCGCTCATAACTGTCGCGTCTGCCCTCCATCCCGTTGGGACTCCTGGTGTCCTTGGCCTCGTAGCGGTGCTCCGAGCCGTTCACACTTCGCTCCCTGCTGTCCCGCCTGGATTCTAGGCCGGTTTTATTCACTTCCTTGCTGTCCTGCCTGGGTAAAGGAGGCGGGGGTATATCGCCGTTGTAGCAGCTCCGTTCCCTACCCTCGTGCCTCGTTTCGGAGATGCACACGAATCTCTCTTTGCTGCTCCTCTGGCCCTCGACGCCACCTCTAGAAGGGTCTTGGCGCGTCACGATGTCAGGTGGTTGGTCTACTCTGCCCTCATGCCGGTGCTCCATGCCGTTTCGGGGTCTGTCTTTGCTGTCCTGTCGAGGCAGCAGCTCAGGAGGGTGGTCTTTGCCGTCCTGCCAGTACTCCATTCCGGCTCGCGCTCTGTCTCTGTTGTCCTGCCGCGGCAGCAGGTCGGGTGGCCTGTCGCCGTGTCTCTCGTGTTTGGCGTCGCCGCTGCTCCTGGTTCGCTCCCTGCTGTCCTGCCGCGGTAGGAGTTCAGGCGGCTGATCCAGCATTCTGTCTTTGCCGTCCAGTCGACAGTCCGAGCCGTTTCGTGCTCTCTCTTTGCTCTCTTGCCTCGGTGTAACCTCCAGTGGCTGATCTAGCAGCCTCTCTTTGCAGTCCCGTCCTGGCATGAGGTCAGCATTGTTGCTTCCCCTGTCCCTGGAGTCCCTCCTCATCATAGGGATGGGCTCAACAGAACTGCAGCCCCTGTCTTTAGAGTCCCGTCTGACGGGAATGGGCTCCACACTGCTGCAGCCTCGGTCCCGGCTCTCCTTGCGTCCGAGCGGCAGTGGCTCCACACTGCTGCACCCGCGGTCCTTACTGTTGCGCCGGTGGTGGTGGTGGTGGTGGGGGAGCGCCTCCGCGCTGCTGCGCCGGTCTTTGCCTTCCCTCCGGTGAGAGGAGTCTTTACTGTGCCGCTCCTTGGACTCTCGCTTGGACTCCTTGCTGTGGCCGTGGCGCTCCTTCCCCTCGCGCTTAGACTCCCCGTGAGACTTGCTCTTTGATTCCGCTGTAACAGGACAGGCCGTTTTAGAGCAAGCTTAATTGTTTTAGTCAACTTTCGGCAATATAGTGTTAACCCTCCTGTTGTCCTTATTATATTGTATTATGCCAGCAGATGGCGCCACCTGATTAGATCCCTTTATTGTCAGTGCTCTGTGTATTATTTATTAATTTATTTATGTGTTTTTTGTGCCTTTTAACCCTCCTGTCAAACACACCTTGTGCCAGCAGTGCACATCGTGTGTGTAAGCTGTAGAATTTGGTTTAGAACCTTCTATCTGTTGGGTCAGTTTGACCCAGACGACAACAGGATGGTTAATTAAAGTGTGTAATATTGGGTTAGTAGAAGTCACCTTGGTCCTAGTGTATAGGATTTACAGCTATAACCACATTTGGAGTTGCTGCTCTACCAGAAAATGTCCTCTAGGTGCCGCTCACAGCTAACTAATGTCAGTTAGATGAGCGCATGTAGGGTAGTTGTGATTGAATATACTCTATGAGAAATATAGAGAATAATAATGCAGATGGTTCATATTGTCAATAGAAAATGTCAGTTTTATGCTTCCCCATCAACATGTGAAGGTCTTGTATGCTGATATAAATAATTACAACATCCTGTATATGCAAAGAAGAAAACACCATGATCATTGGTATTAATTCATAATACTAAAAAGCAAGACAAGAGCTATAATAGACTTCATCAGTGGTTCAAGGTCTGATAAACATATAGATATGTGCCAGTAGCAAAGGAACATGATTGATTTGCATGCAAACTGTGGCCTTATCTACACAGTATGTGGTGCACACATTTTATTAGACATTGCTTGAACTGGGATGTGTCACACATGCCAGTGCAGGTCCTATCACTGATGTCTCTAAAGGTCCATTTACACAGTCAGTATACATGCCGGGATAATAGGAGCACATCCCTGGAGCAACGTGCTATGTAAACAGTAATGGTATCCAATCTTATAGCAATTCACCAACCACAGATATACAATTTATAATAATGGTTAGATGACTCACTGACAGGATGGCAGCTCAGTTCACAAACAGCAAGGAGGATAACCTAATTGGTTATCAGCACAAGAGTAGATATATTATGTGTATCATTACCAAATAACACCAAATCGTACATGACAACCAATCTTGTTGAATGCACACTCTCCTTTTTGTCAGAGTTCTGTCTAAATAGGGTAAATTCTGCTTAAAATGGGAAAATGGCATAAGCAAATGTGCTGACAACACACCGTGACTGCTGTATGAAAGGGGCTTAGTGTGTGTGTGTGTGTCTGTGTGTGTGTGTGTGTGTGTGTGTGTGTCTGTGCGTGTGCGTGCGTGTGTGTGTTTGTGTGTGTGAGAGAGAAAGGGAGAGAGAGGATCTGGTTATTAATCGGATGTTAAGTGGGTCAGTCTCTGAGAAAGCAACAGCCAAGAGATGGAAAAGGGGAACAACATTAACCTTTAAGTGCTTTTTGATGTGCGCGTGCAAGCTTATGTGTACAGAGGTGTGTGCTGCTTGGATAACCTGTCACTTCCAAGAGTCCCATAGTTCCCATAACATGCATATGTGCTAAGAGGATACATATAAAGCCTAATACAATGGTTCAATCACACACAAATGTGTATAAACTAGGCAATGCCCACATATTCTGCAAAGATTACATTGACTTGATTAATAACCATATCTGCCACCCTACTGATTGCATCAGCTGTTATCTTTTTGCTGATTGGACAAGATGGACAAAAAACCTCGATCAGGTGTGGCGTAAAGACCCCCCTCCCCTGTCCCCCCAGGATCCCATGCAGTGTTAAGTGAGAGACAGGCATGCCCTCAGCTGTGATTGGCTGCCTGACTCGCGGGAAGGGTATCTGCAAATAAGACTCAGGGATTCCTCCTTCTTCCTCTGTTGCTATGTTGTGGTTGCCATGAGCACCAAGTAAGGATTGATGCTTTGTAGATCATTAGTGATGTATGGTTCATTGAGATGTTGCACCCCTTGAGGTTGGTAATGGTATTCCTATGAATCTTACAAATCTTATCTTTATGCTCATTTAGAAGAAACACTAATACAGAGATCACTATTCAATTGTTATATCACTGAAACAGAAACAGTACGCATTTCAATATATTCTTTATGCTTCAGTAATGAAATACCAGTGTATTTGTTTCAAAATACAGTCAATGAAGTATATTCTCACTGGAAAAAATATGCATTTCTGTACAAATCTGTAAAAATTTTATGGTATGGTCATTACAGAAACTGTAAGAATATTTACGACTTGATGGTTATGCCCACGTTGTAGTTCTCATAACTCCGCAACTAGTTTTGGCCAAATCTTCAAAATGGTTTGGCTATCTGTGTTTAAACACAATGTTTACACATTTAAAAAGTAAATCTGCCTGATGGCCTAATGCCACCAGCAGGGTTGGGACCTGCCAATTGCTTTAGTCCCTAATCCCTTCATATTAAATCATATGATCTGTATGAGTCTTGGCTCACTGGACCTAGAATTACCAGGAGGCAGGGCAGCAGAGAGCACGCCAAACACACTGTTTGGTAAACGCCATGCATGCTTTACACTCTTTTCTGATTTAGCAGGGTTTAACCAGATTTTCTTTAAACTAACAGAGATGAGGCCACTGAAGACTAATTGTAGAAGAGCAGATTTGGAATCTGTCTCTGTATGAAATACTTCCACAAGCATTTGATAATATGGTTTTATGACATTTGGTAATGGTATTACGAAGCTACTCGTGTTAAATGGTGTTAAAACGTGTTAACGATTAAACCGGTGAATCAAGCTGTAGGCAGTGCTCTCATGGGCACTCGGAAAATGCTTTTAGTGGTCCATATTTTAAAATACATTTTAATTGCATTGTGGATATATTTTACAATGCTGATAGTAGTTGCTTACTGTATGTATATTTAAATGCTGTCAAGAAGTGGTTAATTGCAAACAACTGACGGTTGTTTATGGTCACAGATCTAACCTCAACTAGTCCAGCTAAGTGTGTTTGGCCCATTGATGTGTGATGAGTGTGTGACAGTAGCCGGACCACTCACTCTCCCCGGGCTCCTTGGACTTCCTGCCGCTGGTGTTCTTCTTCAGCATGTTCCTGCCCGTGGTGAACAGGTTGGTCAGCTCGTCCAGGGGGCTGGTGGGCGTCCGCGCCCTCCCGCCGGACACGTTCTGCATGGAGCCGCCGTGGAGCCGGCCGCCGCCGTCCTGCTGCGGCGGCGAGCCCTTGCCGTGCGGCGTGGCCGAGGCGCTGCGCGGCATCCCCCCGCCGCCGCCGGCCCCCGCCCCTCCCCCGCCGCCCCCGGCGGGGAACGCCGCCTGGCCGTCGAAGGGCGGCGGGCGCATGAGGCTGAGCGGCGTGAGGCAGCGGCCCATGCTGACGGGCGACGGGCAGGCGGAGTGGCTGCGCTGGTAGGAGGAGGCGGCGGAGGAGGAGGACTTGTAGAGGGCGCAGGGCAGCGGGGGCGCGGAGGAGCGGCCCGACACCGTCAGGGTCGGGGTGGCGGTGAGCTCCCTGCGCAGGTGGGCGGAGGAGGAGCAGGAGGAGGAGGACGCGGAGGAGAGAGGGGGCTCCGAGGAGGAGGTGGGGGACTTGCTGTAGGGCTGGCTCTCCAGCGCGGGCAGCTTGGTGACGTCCAGCGGGGTGAGCGGGGACTCGTCCGAGTTGGGCGAGCACTGGGCGGGCGCGGGCGGGAACACCAGCAGGGGGGGCCGGTGGGTGAGCAGGTTGGGGAAGGGCGCCGGGATGTCACACAGCGGCACGCTGCGCGGCGTGGAGCAGCGGCTGGGCGGCTCGGCCGGCTCGTAGGGCGCCGGCGTGGGGCAGGCGGAGCGGCAGCCCGCCGGGTCGCTGCGGTACTCGGCGTCGTCCAGCGCCGGGTACTTCATCTCCTCGTACACCGACTCGCCCGGCTCCTCGTCCCCGGAGTCCCCGCGGCCGCCGCGGCCGCCGATGTCGATGCCGCCCATCTCGATGTAGACGGGCTCGTCGTCCTCGCCGTCGTCGGCGGGGCTGCCGTCGCTGCTGTGCGGCGGCGTGGAGGCGGCCGGGGCGTGGCGGGGGAGGGCGGGGCAGCAGCCCCCGTGGCTCTTGATGTAGGACTCGTCGAAGGACACGCTCAGCTGCGTGTTGGGGTTCCTCTTGGGCTTGGGCGGCGGAACCCTCCGGCAGTCTTCGCCGCATCCGTGCGCTGCTGACAGGACATAGAAAAGGAAAGCTCACGTTAGCATGTGCTGCTGTACGCTGGGACAGTTGTAGGTTCCGTCATCATTTGGTTTCATGCACTCTAAGGCCAGACGTATGTGAACACCCTGCATTTGTACACAGTCAAGCACAGAGCCATGCAATGCAATCTCCACAGACAGACTAAGTCTTGTGGAGGTTGCCGTGGCTGCAAAAGAGAGGGGGAAGCAACTCCACATTAATGCCCATGGTTTCGGAATGGGATGTCAAACAATCTCATCTGGGTGTGATGGTCAGGTTCCCACATGCTTTGGCCTGGCATTGCATAAGACCATGATACAAAGACGAGACATCATCAAACCACTATTGTTGGTGAAAAAAGTCTAATAACTATAATAATAATTAATATAATGTCAACATTGTTGACATTATTCTTCATTTTACACCCTCGTGGATCTTTAGGTCTAATAAAAGCAGTACCTCGAGACAGATGTATGGGGATGGCTGAGGCACATGCATGTTTGTGGCTCGCTTACGGCGGTAAAACAGTATTTTCATATAGTATCTGGGTCACACACTGGAGTGCTTCGTTCTGACAGTGGTGACGTAACCATGCAGTTAGAATCTCTTTAGATACGGTGCAGCAAGACTGCAAGAAAATGTCCCTATAGGAATCCGCAGTTGGAATACATGGCACGGCTCGTATGGTACAGTGAGTTAGTTAGGTTAGGTGTATAGTGTGTGTCGGACATAAAGGTGTTTCGATAAGGGCCGTGTCCTTCTCTGATGGGCGGAGAGAGTCAAGTGTACTTAACCCTTGTGATGTCCTAAGGGTCAAACTGACCCAAATCACTAGGTCTTTGTGGAAGATAGATGGCGCTAAACCTAATTGTACAGCTTACGATTTGACACGTTTAATAATTCAGAAGCCAGATGGCTCTCCAGCGCATGCATTCTTCCCAGTGTGGGATGACTCACCCACTTACCAAGCACGCATGTGCACGTGCAGAAGGGAGTGCACACCACCAAGACAACAAACGCAAGGCAGATGCATGCAGGTGCACCCCCCCACAAAACACAGCATGCTAAACATTTCTGAAATGTGTGCACTTTAAGCCAAACACACACCATTATACAATGTGGGCATGCTTGGTATATTTTTTTAATTTATTATTTTAAAGCCAATGAACCCTTGATGAAGGTCTTTACCTTTATCAAGGGTACATTGGCTAATGGAGCTGTAGTCTAACCCAGATGTGCAACTGCTCTGTTAAATTGAATGCATTGCATACTATATTAGATACAGTATCGCCATGTGTGTGTGTGTGTGTGTGTGTGTGTGTGTGTGTGTGTTTGTGTGCGTGTGCATGTGTGTTACTATGCCTCTTTACTTGAATGCAAAACAAATTACGTTAAGTGGGTTGAATTGTGGATCTTGTGATCTGTTTCAGTTGTCATTATCAGTCAATCAATCAATCTTTATTGTGTAACATGTAACACAAAGTGCTTCACACTATAAAATCATTAAAAACAATTAATGGTAATAAATAATACAAACAAGTAATAAAACAAGTAATAATACCACCCTATGTAACACCCATCATCCCAACCCTCCAATCACAAACAAGCACCAGGGAAAACAGAAAATCAAGCCCAAACATCCAGAGTCCCATTCCCGCCATCCCCGAAACACTAAAACCCTGAGACCCCAGACCAGCTCCCCAACCACTTCAATCTCAGTCAGAGAATGGAAAACCAAAGACCGAAGAAGGAATGAGCCCACACATCAACATACCCTAGACCCCCAACGATGTGGTACCAGGGGCACACCACCGAACACAGACACGATGCAGGTGACTAAATGGACCACCTCCGCCCAGCTAAACCCCCAGACACTGAAGGCCAGGGCACACACCCACCCACGATCCAGCCCACCAACCAGGCACCACCATGCCACCACCATAAGCGAAACCTCTGACTAGTCAACAGAAAGAATGGACTTTTAAGTTTCAGACATTTAACTTTCAGTCCCTCAAAGTTTCAGTCCCCACCCCCCCAGATGGGTATCTGGGGCGGTGGGGACTGAAAGACAGACAAATTTAACCAACAAACATCACACGGACCAACCCGGTCCGTGCTATGCCAATCAGTCCAACCCTCTAACCACAAACGAACATCCAGAGAGACAAATAACCCAGCCTAAATATCCAAGGCCCCGCCCCTGCCCGCCCTAAAGAAACAAAATCTTGAGGCCCCAAACCACTCCTCCATCCCCCTGCCTCCAGTCAGAAGATAGAACACTGAAGGCAATGTAGAAATGAGTCATGGACTGAATCACTCAATACCACAATGATACAGTCCCCCAAGCCCCACCCACGGCAGCGACAAAAGTGCCACCAGATCAGACCAGGCCAGACTATGGGCGTGCAACCCACCCCACAATACCAGAGCGTCCAACCGGGGAAAGACAATCCACCCACACAACCCACACCACACCAGTGTCCAATGATCTGCTCCCAGAAACGCATGGCCGAAGCAGAATCATAGCACTGTATGAAAAATAAATACATAAATAAAAGTTTAATAGTAACAATATAATAGATACAATTGAACTAATAAAATAAAATACAGTTAGAACAGTCCAGACAGTTTAGTTAAAAGCCTGGTAAATAGGTAGGTCTTTAGTTTGGCTTTAAACATGTCCACATTTACTGCTGCCCTCAGGTCCTCAGGAAGGGTGTTCC
>JAODUG010007455.1:9868-27536 GCA_027564795.1 Aphredoderus sayanus | reverse complement strand
TTAAAATAATTCATGCAATACATGTGGATGGAGTGGCGTGCGCTGTGACTGACTCTGACGAGGGCATCGTCGATGATGTGATCCCTGCGCACTTTGAGTTTAAGATAGGGGTTGGGCTGCTGGCCTTGGACCATGCTGTACAGCGCCGTAATACGCCGCTCGCTGTACATTCGGATGCGGTTGTCGTAGTACAAGCCCTGGCTCTTAGTGACGGCGTTGAGGATGAACGGGCAGCTCTGGAAGGAGAACTTGGACTCGGCATCCACTTTAAAGAAGGTGAAGTCCTTGTCCATCTCGACCGCCTCGTTGACCGACTCGTTGACGAAGTCCTCGAAGGGGACGAGGGGGGTCCGGCAGTCCATGGTCCGCACGCCCAGTTCCTTCTCCAGGGGGTCTACCCGAGGCCCCTTCCTGTAGAGCTGCTCCTCGCCGAGGAGCTCCTGCAGGGTCAACTCGTCCGAGTCCACGTCCTCCTCCTCCGCCTCGTTGTGGTCCGTGTCGACGTCGCCCCCGAGGACGCTGGCGTAGAAGACCACCTTCAGGCACTTGGTGGCCGCCACCACGGCGGCGTCGTCGTTGAGCAGGCGCTCGCCGTGGTACTCGTTGCTGAGGATGGTGAAGGTGATGAGCTGCTGGAAGGTCTCCATCATGCGGCGCACCGGAGCCGCGCCGTAGCGCGACCACAGGCGGGCCAGCTTGGCCAGCGCCGCCACCGGCAGCTTGCTCATGGCCTTGCAGAAGAGCGGCAGCGCCACCTCCAGGTACTCCGGGCTGTGCAGGTTGGTGTTCTCCATCACCACCACGAAGATGTTGAGGTAGTCGGGGTTGCTCTCGTACACGTTGAGGTACTCCAGGTCCAGGTCCAGGTTGGGGGTTAGGTAAATGAGCGCGTTGACGAGCGCCGCGCCTATCCCGTCGTCGGTCAGAAGCCGGTCGTACACCCGCCTCACGGCGTCCACGTCCACCGTCACCTCGTCCGGCCCGCACCTCGCAGGCGGACCCTCGGGCTGCGGTGACGCGGAAGAGCCCGTCGCGCCCTCTGCCGGTTCCTTTGCACGCGTGGGAGGGCAGGGAGCCTTCCTGAAGCTTTTCATGAGCCCCTCGGTGCTGGAGAAGACCCTGCCTATTAGCGGTACTAAAGCAGAGAAGTCTCCATCCTCCTCGCAGACTCTCCAGATGGTACATACCAGTTCCTCTGTCAGGTAATGGATTTCTGTACAAAAATGAAACAATAGTAAGAGAAGGAAATACGGCAGCTGTTTAACCCTCGTAATGTCCTCTGGGTCAGAATGCCCCAAATCACTAGCTCTTTGTGGCAGATAGGAGGCGCTAAACCTAATTCTACAGCTAACACACGCACATGATGTGCACTGCTGGCACAGCATGGTGTGTGTTTGAAACCCGAGGACACCAGCAGGGTTAAAAGGCAGGAAAAAACAACACAAATACATAAAGAAATAATGAATAAAGAAATAAATACACACAGCAATGCCAATTGAAAAACACACAAATGACACACAATCAGATGGCGCCGCCAAGTGGCCAAATGTGAAATTTTTGAGTTATTCTTTTTTATTTGATTTACCTGTAAAGTCTTTGGACTGTATTAGATCCTCATAGCTCATCTCCCTGGATAAGTTGGGGCGGATTCCATTAGCACTGCTGTCAGGGTGGACTGTGTCCGATTCTTTGTTGGAGGTGTGAGCGTCACAGAGTTTGGCGTTGTTCTTATACAGCTCCAGTGCTTTGACCGCCGCCGCGTTGCTATCCACAGGTCGGAAATCCACGCATGACGCACAAAACTCATTTGTGCAGTCGCTATTTCCACAGCCCTCTGTTAACTGCCGAAAGTAGCGCTCAATTAGATGCTTTGCAGTCGCTTTCTTCCTGTACAGAGGAATATTTCAAACAAAATCCATAAAACCCATAATCATTTCAAATATGTAGGACTTAAAATGCAGTACTTGCTGCTGTCAATAACTGCTGAAAGTCCTGTGATACACATGGCAAAAAATGCAGTAATATGTAATTATTACATTATTAACAGAGTAGATTAGTAATTAAACATGTATGAAGGGCTCATTTATGATGGGCTGAGATAAAGACATTTACTGTATGAATACCAAATTTGGCAATATCAATGACAGTGCCACAGGGAAATATATGATTCAAGGTCTAAATATACTTACATTCGGCAGGATTCTGATACTTATAGTCACTTGTTACTTTGCAGTCCTGTGAAATAAAAGTTAAAACATAATAAATAAATAATACCAGATTCTAGCTTGTTACAATGTTTATGTATCATATGTTGTTATTATATATAGTTATACTGTATGGTCATATACAGCATTCCTTTAAAATCAATAGACTATGGCCAGTCTGAAGTTTTACTAGTATCATGTAGAATAACATTTTGAAACATGAGATGGCTTAAAGCTATAAACATTTAGTAACAATGTAGTACTAGACAGAAGCAAATTTACCTTAAAATATTTAACAATAACATGCCATAGCCAAGTCAGCTAAAATTGCTCCCTTACCCTGCCTACATGTAGACTGTTGCTACCCTATTCAGCATGAGAATAGCCCTTGTAATACAGTAATTCTACTTTGGCAATGTTGCTAAATGTTCTTCATATTGAATATACTCTATAATAACAGCATGACAGTTTGTAGATTACAGAATATTGAAAGATTACATTTATAATTTGTCTCCAGGAGGCTACACTGACTGAAGCAGTTTCTGTGTATGTTTAGAAGCAAAGAAGACACTTTCGATGTGGGGGGTCGATTTCAGCAACACACCAATATAATAAGCCCACACAACGTTCTTATGAACTAATGTAGCTTTCTGACATTATTGTATGTTTTAAAGAAATCATCAACGCGATGATGGCAGGTCATATTATTATGGACATATTCATAAAAACGTGTGGCAACTGATGTCATCAATTGCTTCATACTGTACCAACCCTATGGTTTCAACAGTAGTCCTGGCTGGCTGTCCTGATGTGTGACTGTGCAAAATCACTTCCCCTCAGTCCAGATCACCGAGTAGATTCAACCAATTTCTTAGAGCTGGGTGTGAAAAACATGCATTTATTTAAATAAGCAACGAATGAAAAAATGTACCGTTGATTTGGAAGGCGAAACAATATTTGTTGAGTAAGTAAAATAATATCCACTGCCGTTCTCGTCAACAACACAGCGATGTATCCCAGCATGCAGCGCGGGGTTGTCAAAAAACGACCCCCTCTGCCCACTTGCATGCGATCATGACATTGAGAAGATTATTATTGTCCCCGCGGGATGAAATCACGAGGACGGACAGCTATTAAATATTAAGAGTAAAACACAGCCACACGCCATGTGGGCAGATCTTCTTGCTATTACAGGCAGGCTTTTTATATTTATTTTACTCTGACTCTGTTAGGCTACTGGCAGCACTGCAGTGTTGTAGCAGTGTGTGTGTGTATAATTGTTGTAGCAGGTACAGTACTTTGGTCTAATTGGACGGGACAATATAACGATCTGAAGTTTAGGTCTACTACAGACCTAAACACTAGGGGTGCTAAACTCTCAAAATCGTTTTACTGGAAATTAAACTTGCCTACTGTAGGGCGCCTAACACCTTCTCTCCCTTAGTATCATTATTTAAAAACACAAGGCAAACAACTGGGGTAACATGTGAGACACTGGACACCAAGAAATGTGTGGATTCAAGAGATATAATCATCTTATCACAACCATTTATCACTCTTTATAGTTCCTTTAAAATCATCAAAATAAAATCATCAAAATTACAATGAAATATCATTATATAATTAAACTGCTGTTACAGATGCAATGCATGTACAGTAGGCAACTATTTATAACACTATTGCTAATGGTGCTGCAGACCAAGAGACCATATAGTTAGATTCATAACCCTTAAATCATATTTATAACCCATAGATCAATAGCACCTTCAGAAAGTAGTCAAACCTTGGCATCTCATTCTGAAAAGGAGTCCTGTAAATTATGCATTGTCTAAAACCTGTGCAGGGTGCCAGGGAACATTTGTTATTCTGTCAGCATACAAGCCTGGGATCTAGTTTTACATTTAAGGTGACATTTGTGTTTCTGCATTTGCCCTGTGTCACACTGCACTCAGAACAGTTCAGTGGCTGTGTCTTACATCATCACACACTAGGTCTTTATGAGCTAAGGCACAGGCAATGATTGCTTTAAGTTGATAAGATAGCAGTTACAATAGCACTTAAGCTGCCGTTGGCACACATTTGTTTTTGCCAAAACATCATGTCCTTAATAATATGTTTAATGTCGTAAAGGTTTATATTTCATCTAACCAGAAATATTTGCCGTTATTTACTTTGTTGAACATTTTAAATGTCGGATGATAATGTCCATTACTGTAGTTATTAAACTGTGTATTTTATAGTTGAAAAGAATTACGGTTGGGGTTGAGGAGAGGGGGTTCATCCTGTCCTGTCAGTCCATGTCTGACCATGTCTGACCTCGTCCAGACTGGTAAAGACTACTAAAGACAAATAACGGCCCACTGTGCCTTGCTTGCTGCAGCATTCCCAGGAAAGGTGTTGTTTGGCCCATCTTTATGTTAACAAGCTGGTAAACATACACCTGGTGTCTTCTGTGCCTCTGTCCCAGGTGGGGGGCGTACACACAGAGAGCCAGAGCAGGGAGGATGTCTGTCTTCACCCTGGCTGGTACAGAAGTGCCCGCTGTGCCTCACCACACTGTGCCCAAGAACATGGGCTCTACAGCTTATGTTAGCAGGGTAACAACCTGTTAAACATGCATGTGCCCACTGTGTCTTTACCTTTACACCAGGGGTGGAGGAGGGGGTCCGACGTAAACAGAGCAAAACCAGGCACCAGTGACAGGGTGTAGGAGACTCAGGTCTGCCTGGTTTCAGCCAGGAGGTTTGGAGCCCCCACACCCCCTGACAGGTCATGGTCAAGATAAACTCTTATTGCAGGTGTTCCTTCTCAGCCCTGAGCTGACAAACTTGCTTAGCGAGTTGGCAGTTTGTACCTGTTATGTAAATTATTTGTCATTTGCTCTATTTATTTATTCTTTTTCTTTCTCCAGACATGGGCAAAAAGTAGCAAAAGAAAAACCATTAGGCGAAATTTATTTCTGCTACAGCCACTCTGTCTCTTATTCCCTCAGTCATTTTATAGCTACAAGCAATAATCCACATGGACACTAGGAGTCTCTGCATTCACACAGGAAACTAAAAAAAATAATACTGGAATCCTTCAAATGCCTTCACTTTTTGCATCCTATATTTGGTATATTACAAATATAACAAAACAAAATAACGAAACTACTACATCAGAAAAACACACATTTTAACATGTTACAGTGCAGCTGGGCTACTCTTTGACAATAATAGATTATAAATTGCAAATGTCCTTATATAGGACCTAATCCACCATTATTTTTGTTAGGTTTGTTAGGCCAAAGGGTAACAAACACTGCTGGTTAAACGTTTATTTATCAGTGCCTTCCAGTTTAAGCTTAATTATGAAAATAAATGTAATAATGGCCAAAAATAAACTATGGCATCATTACATAAAATAACATAAAATTAATAGAATGTTCCAGCTCTTAAATATTATTACCTTATCATCTGCCATATACCTTATCATCTGATGCAATATGGCCGCTTCAGCTACTGTATAGACAAACGGACTTACTGTAATTTGCTTGGGATGACAAACTGTAAACCTAAATAGAAGAAATGCAAACTAGCACATTAGTCTTACTGTAGGCTTTTCTTATCAGTTTTGATTATGCAACTACCCTTAGACTTGGTTAAAGAGGTAAACTTTTATCCCAGTTGCCATATATACCTTAAGCTTTTATAAACAATATTGATAAACGCTGGAGCCTTGTGACGAGCCATTCTTTGACAATGATGGCCATGGTGATGTTTCACTACATGTACCTGCAGTGGTGTAACTAGGAACCACTGAGCCCCAATGCAGGATGTGCAGTGTCTAGTCAAAGTTTTGGGAAGTGTACACACCTAATGTATGGTGCACACTCATGGGACTCTCACTGATGTGGGCCCCAATGTTATTACATTAAGATACCTGTGGTAGTTATGCCCATGCACACATGCACCTAATATCATTAAAGTTGGTATATGACTTTAAAAAAAATACCATTTAAAAGTAGCTGCCATTATGACAGAAATATAGACAGTAGTTCTTATTGTTACAAACAACGGAACTTCACGAGAATGCCTTTACAGCATCTTTGATAATTATTTATTTGGCATAATATGAAAGAAAGGAAGCGCTAGACAGGACATTTTCTTCCATAAATAAGGACATCTCCACCCACACACAGGTGTTTTGAGTTAGTGCCACTATGCAGGACTGTCTGGGAACATGTACAAACCCCACTCGACAGACATCTCCATGACTCCCATATGTCAGTTTTGTTGGACTCATTTTCAACACCACTTTTCCCAAGTTACCATTATGCTCATGATTGTGACATGTTTAAATAATGACGCATTAACAAGCTTGGATAAAAAGTGTACAATTACAAACCCCATTAACATCCAGTGTGTTGCATTTCTAATCATAGCAGTCATATTTCAATTCTGGAAGATCTACACTGCTGGGTATAGGGTTAATGAATGCAAGTAGCATGATTGCTACTGAAGGTCACTTGTAGGACAGGGGCGTAGTGTAAGATAAAGGACTGTTTCCTTAGCGTGAGTCCTGGAAATGCAATGAAACTCAGAGAGAGAGAGAGAGAGAGAGAGAGAGAGAGAGAGAGATGACAGGGCCATTGAGGCAGTTAAACTGGATCATCTGTGAACAGGTCAAATGCGCTGTACTATGAACTGTAGCACACTAAAGTACCATGATGACGGAAGAAGGCAGGTCTTATGGCAAAAGTATCACGTAGGCCTACTGTTACTGTTTTATAATTTAGAATCGCAGATCATTGACTGGAAATATAGAATCACATTAAAATAATAGTTAATCCCATAAAGTGACTAAATATAAATTGTTTTAAATTGATCAGCATTGTCAAAGATTTACCAAGACAAATACAATAATATTTCTGAACATACCCTGAACCCATTTGTGAGATTTGTTTATTTCCCTAATGCAAAAACATTATGAAAAAGGGATAATTTTTAACCACCCAGAAATATCTAAATTCAAATGTACCCATGTTTTAACAACATTGTTGTAAGACTAAACACAAACCAGCTAAATCAAAATACACAATGAACTGAATAAAATACATTTGCTTTCTTAATATGTAATCAGTAGTATCGAAATGCATTTCTAAACTACTGTATTAATTGAATGCTTAAATCAAATCTCACTTGTGTTGAGAGAGCAATGACTGCAATGGGTTCCAAAAAATCTTATAAACAAATATTCAACCCTCTGACAGCTGCATAAAACCAGACTATTTATAAGGGAGCTTAGGAAATTGGACAATTTCGTTCTTGTCAATGCAGCCTGTTAAAACTATGGGTTGTGAATAGGTCAGGGAAACTTTAATAATCAGTTAACGAGGGCCTTATGACAAAATGCAAATGACCTTCCTCAGTCGTAAAGTAGATTCACACATCTTCAATTGCAGGGGAAAAAATAAATCAAAAACGGGGTGAATATGAAAAGAAACCCGCTCAATTCATCTTCACGGAGAACGCTTTGCACTGCAGTCACATTATTCATGCATTTCACATCCTCACAAAACAGAAGATTCATGTGTATGGAAAATAATTCAACTCCCCTTAGTGCTCATGTAATGCCATCGAAAGCAGATTCACCACGTAAATTCGTTGCAGGGGGAATAATAGTTCTACACACGGTATGCAGTAAAAACAGCTGATCAATCTGGCTGCTGCACACAAGGGCTTTGAAAGAGACGAACAGAGCAGCCCCGCAATGGAGGAGTCATCATTATCTCTGTGTTCATATGAGAAACCTGCATCTGAAAAAGTGCAGCAACGGTCAGTAATTTGGCTGTCCCACTGCAGCAGCATCAGCAGTCATCTCTGTCCCCTTTCTCCTCATCATGCTTTAAAGGAAATATTAATAACTTTTTTCCTCCTGGCAGGGGACAATAGATGCCACATGCGAACCAGGCGAAGACAAACAGCTGCAACAACAGGTCAAAGATCTATTTTCTATAGCGATGGCTTTCAAAATATTTTGAGGCATGACCACAAATGCAAGTGGTTCATAGCTTGCTTCGAACAACTAATCTTTTTTTATAACATAACCTATAGCACAAAGTATACTGTATAAATATAAAAGTAAGCATGAGTTATTGAAAACAGCAGTATATGGATGTACAAATAATACAGTTCTGAACATTTTGAAATCATCTCAGTGCCTTGTGGGGTCCAGGAAAGCCATTGTAGGCCTCACAAATAGTGATGACGTATCCCTATACAGTATGTTCATGGATTTTTCCAACAGATTTCTTCATTATGTTTCATGTTATAGAGTTTATTGGAAATGTATGTATCAAGACGTGGGAAAGGACAACTGAATTAAATGGACAATAACAAAATCAGCTCTAATGGATAGTAACTAATACACATGATTAAATTACATACAACACTGAAAGAATTTATCAAAATAAGCTATGAGTCGAATTTGTAGTGTTCCTGTATGATGCAAAATAAGCTTTGGAGAGGTGTTGATATGCACCAGGTAACAGCATCAGGACAATGAATTGAACAAGAACATGGTACATAGTACAATGTAATTAACAGTCCTAAGCAAATGCATTGAATATGTATAGGAGTAGTGTAAGTAGTGTTATATATCATACATACCATCTATAAAACAAAAAAAAGATCCTCACTGAGAAAGGGGAAACCTGCCACTATATACATCAATTAAAAAGTATCCTGGGGATAACCGTTTGTGAAGCTCTGTATTTGCAGTACTTCTCCAGTGTTAAGGCACATGATATTGTTCATAATACACATTTTCTTTGGTAAATGGCATACTTTATAAAAAGATTGTATTGGAAGCAGAAAAGAAATTGGTGCAAATGACAAACAAAATATTCAAGGTGCAGCTCCAAATTCTTTGGAAAATGTGGGGGGAAATACAGCAAATTTCATCTAAATAGTATTTGCTACCTCAGAAATCAGAATGTGTCAATCACACCAACACAATCTCTTCAGCCATAGTTCAGAAACATACATTTCACTGTGCAATCTTTAACCTTAAAGCCCAATATTTTGTATATGAAACCTACTTAACCTTTAATAGCTATTTATTAAATATCAATAGGATGTGTGTTTAAAAAAACAAATTCTGTAACTAGCATGAAAACTAATTAACACATTTCAATTAAAGTAAAATTCTTCCAAGGCAAAAGTATTTCCAAGCTACAGTATCAATTGATACAGGCAAAACAGATTTGCTTGCCATATGAAAGAATGTCAAAATAAAACAAACAACTCAGAAATGGAATGTCTTAAATAAAAATCCTGATCATGTACAGCCATGAATATTGCAAAATGATTTCTTCCAGATTTCAGAAGAGACCTTCCAGTTTAATAACCCCTCAATGCCTTCCCATATATATATATAAATGGTAAGTACCTTGTATCTTTATAAAATCTTCTTGAAAAATACAATTTAATAAAAACGGTCGTGCAAAGTTTGGGGAATATAATTACAAGTATCAGGTGTTTTGGAACAGCTGTTCTTCTGTCCTCTGTGGGGAATGAATGGTTTGGTCAGGCCCATGTTTCACCTCTGAGATCCTTGTATAGCTGACATGCTGGGAGCTCCCAGTAGGGGGCATATTCAGCTGAACACTGTCTTTTGGCGTCTGCAGAGGTGTGGATGTGATCCAGCTAGACAGACATAGGTTGGATGGTTCTAAATTCTTATCAAGGTCTTCAAGACAGGCAGAGGTCTCGCTTCTGGGGGACTGGGTCACCCCTTCTTTGGTGCAAGGAAGGCTGCTTACGTCTAAAGGAACTAAAGTGTATTTTTCGGGGAGGTACTTTGTAGTGTTGGTGGGCCGTGCTGGGCTGCTCTGACCCGTTTCATAAGACTTCTTAGTGTTCTCCGGTTGTAATGCTTTGGTCCCGGGAAAGCTCTGCTGGCCTTTGGGATTGCAATGTTTAGGGTAAGGCTTGACGAAGGACAGAAAGGGCGGTTTGACTCCGAGCTGAGACCCGACCTTGACCCTGCTCAGACTACGGATGTTCCGCCGAATTTCGCTGGGTAGTTTATCCAACTTCCTTCCAACTTGAACAGGGCTGGGGAACAGTGTGCCCTGACATGCCCTGTAGAAATATCTAGAAAAAAATTTAAGAAAACAAAACCAGACATCAAGAAACAGATGCAGTCAACGCCGTGCCAATTCTACATTCTCAAAGATGCTTTGGAGGAATGTGAAAGGCTTTCCGACAGAGAAAAGACATAAATCATAACAAAATGCTGGAGTGTGTTTCGGTTGGTGGCGTACCTCGGGAGCAGCGCGGTTACAGGGGCAGCGACACAGAGCAGGTAAAAGAGGGGGTCTTGAAGCAACGTTTGCATGGTCCAGTAGGGGTTAGAGGGGGAGTAGCAGGTGGGGCAGGTGAAATTGTACCACAGAGCCACGGTGAAGAACAGGGTGATGCTGAAGGCAATAGACATCCAGTTCATCCACGTCTGGAATAAAGATGGAAATGGGATAAACTAATAACGGTGGCTTTTTGTTGTTTTTGCCAAACACAAACAAACAAGTGGAAGCATGTGCAATGAATAGCATACAGTGCAAACATTTAAATTGCATTCATCTTTATAAAAAAAAAAAAAGAAATGGTGGAGTCAGGGATTCTGGAGAAAGACTTGATATATTGCTACTTACGGGAGATACACCTCTCCCTTCAATGCCATAGGGTGCTCCCTAAGAAGCTCCGCCCCACACATTAAACACACATTGCCATGGCTAGGATATTGTTGTGTGGTGCAGCCTGCACCACTTGTTTGTGTTCCCACTGACAAAACCAGAGCTGTGTACTGTATAAACACCAACTACTTTTTTCAGTGTGCACACAGAACGGGCGGCTAGCGGACCATGAGTAGATATTCGCTGAATTTAACAAAAAGTGTATTAGCTTACAATTGCTGACTGCACCTTTAACGCTCAACATGAATTCATGAATTCTTATTTTAATTGTGTTATGTTTCAGAGACAAGCCAAGCCATACAACTTGCAGGTTTTAAGGACATTTTATTCATCTACTGGCAGTAGACGACTGGCACTATTTTTTGAATACAAAATAATGAAGTGTTAATTTGTGCCACATAAAACACAGCACTTATAGACACCAAACATAATTATTTATTGTCTAAAATGATGTGATCCTATCTGGTCTGTTCTCACCTCAAATTCACATAACTGACTTTCACAGTCTTGCAAAAAAAAAAAAACAGATTTTCTGTGCAACTGCAGAATGAAGTACCTGCCAGCTGAGCAACTGGGAAATGTTTACTTTTAGTCAAAGTTGTTCACCAGGAATACAGGCGTTACTCTAGGAGAGACCGTCTTGTCCAGGATGGTGTTTAGTGAGGACATTTTTCACGTACAAAGCTTGTCAGGATAGAATTTACAGCCGCAGCATAATGGAAACTGTTCTGATCCACTGCAGGGCAATGAATCTAAAAATGGCTCATAACGGTCATGCCATTTACCAGAAGCACACACATAACCTGAGAATTAAACTATGCTCCGAAATGCAAAAACAAAAAACAGAAAAGACATGACTATTTGGCACCTGTGTCTGAGTGGTTTGTAGAATGCCTGGATCGAGGCAGAATAACTGTCAAACTGATATATCATGCTGATATATCATGCCTGATCTGGTTCAATCCAATCAGCAAGAGTTAATGCGCAAGTATCTATGGGCCTGTCAGCCTTCATTCAGACGGGCACAGCCCAATGCTCATTTCAGAGGGGGGGAATGCAGCACCATTTCTGTGTACAGCTGAATTGAGGGGAACCATTTTAGTGTAATTTAATTGATATATTACTGCTAGAAAAATGCATAATAAAAACTGGATTTACTATTACTTTTATTACAATTACCTAATCTGAGTGTGAATCGGTGCTTTGAGTTTCTGATTGGTCCATGTTCAGAACAATAAAATGTTAAAACTGCATCCTAACACACTAGGCAAGAATCCATTGAGTTGGATTTATTATATCCTCAGGGTCGATTAAATCAAGCTGTATTAGGATACATTTTCAGAAAGGATGATCTTCTACCGTGAAGACATTACTGAAATTCTGTGAGCGTCACCCCAAAACTTGTGTGGGGTGGTTTTTAATGTAGGATTCTCTGGCAAATGTGCCGACCAATCAGAGGTGAGAGGAGGGAACAAGAGAAGGTGGAGGACAAGCTGATACATTCACATCACAACCACCACCGGTCATTCAAGGAGAGTTCTCCACCACAGTTGCTGATACAGTGAGTTCACATGGCCTCCTGCAAGATTAATTAGCCTGGGAAAACCAGTAAGGTTTTGCAAAAGCTCCATGATTCGTTCTATTGTGCATTTCAATCTCTTCGATTTTCTTTAAATATCAGTCTCGGAACTCTCAACTGAAAACGGCTCCAATCATATCATTAACATGCAATTAGACCACCTTCAACTAATCAAACAAATGTTTGACGGTGATTTTCAAACAGGTGCTAGATAAGGTAGTAGACACAGTGGCTGATAAGTTCTGACTTAAAGGCGTAAATTGAATAAATCCTGTTTAAATGAATTGTTGAATCTGTGTCCACAAAGGTGCCAACAGTCTAATCAGCCAAATAAACTAAATGTAGTTTAATCACAGAACACGGTGACACAAATGCTTTTGAGGGAATGTCCAATTAACATGCTGACTGCATGAATGTCACCAGAATATTTATTTATTTATTTATTTATTCTTTTATTGTGACCAGTCCAAAGCACACCTGTGCAATAATCATGCTGTTTAATCAGCATCTTGATATGCGACACCTGTCAAGTGGATGGATTATCTGGCAAAATGTGTAGTGCTCACTCACACTAACAGTTTAACACATTTGTTTACAAAATTGTAGAAAAAGAAATATCAAATAAGTTAATAAATATTTTACTTGTGAAAAATGAGAGCAAAGACAAAATTCTGAATTTATATTTTTGTTCAGTACACAAAAAATGTATGATTGTGTAAAATGAGTCAGTTAATTAAAACCCCTCTGATTTAGCTGATTAGAAGAATGTAGAAGAAAGATTAAAAAATGATCCAGTGTGTTCCCATCATAAATATCTTACCCAGGTTTTGGTCTCGATGCCCAGGTGCAACAGTATGGTGAACAAGGCTAAGGTGGTGATTGGGGTGCCCCATGTAAACAGATCCACATCAGAGTCAGCGTATGCCTAGGTGGGGAAGACACAACAAGCCAAAATGCATTACAACCCCAGAAGAGTTTACAACACAGTAAAAATGACAAGAGCAAAGATGGAAGGAAAATACACTCACAAAATAAGGAATGAAGAAACAGACAAGGCTTTGGTAGATGGCATCAATCATGTTCATCCAGAACATATAGGGCTTGTATTCCTGCCAGACAGGGCCAATGTGAGTCATTCACATACACATTAACAAAGATATATTGTAATAACTATTCTATATAATTAAGGGGCAGTGGGAGTTTTCTTGCTATTTTAACTATATAAACTACTAGGGACCTGTATTTACAGTGTACCACACAAACCACACACACCAGCTGAACAATAAAAACATGTTTATTTCGAGGAGTACAGCAGACCTCAGAGTTCTGCCCATTGGTGTAGAGCTGAGGTAGCTGATGAAGAGTTTCTGCAGACACGTCCTTGTCCAGCGTGCCTGTGACAAGTTGTGGGAAGGCGGAGAACATCAGGTTGAAGGAGATAAGATACCACTGGTCAATCATGGCTGAGCCTGAGAAGCCACAGTAGAACTGATACCAGAAGATGAGCGCCACAAACATCTGTGGGAACAGAAGCACAACAACATCACTGTGAGGACATACACAAGATGAGAACACAAGATCTTGGCACCCAATCAGCAGGAATAACGGAGTCTACGCATATTTGTAGAATGCTGGCAAAACAATTGCACACATCTGCTTTGTTTCAGCATCATTTCAGACTGCAACAAACAATAGAACTCCTAGACCAGCAGTTCCCAAGGTGACAAGATTCTGGATTCGTCCACAAAAAGATATGGGAGAAGGATAGTTTTAATGAGTAGGGTGGTTTACTCCTCCCAAACATGCCCAACCTACCTGTAAGCATGTGTCTAACCACTCCCTGCTATCCTGAATATGTGTAATTGTCCTCAGTGCACAAAATAACTTTAACATAAAAATGTCATTTGCACCATTTCTTAGAAATGTGTAGTGTATTTAATTTTATTTTATTATCTTGTTATCACTTGTCTAGTACTGTATATATTTGTGTAGGGGGGTCACAAGTCAAACATCACATAGATTAGACAATAATGTTGTCATTTCAAGCAGGGCACCACACAAACTGACACTTAAAACCCGGTAGATATCTGCTGTCCTTAGGATAAAAATGTGGGCCAAAACCATCGTCTGTGCGACACAAGGAAGGGGAGTATTTTCATATGTCGCTATAGCTAGGATAGGCTATAGCTAGGATTGGCAGACAAAATGAATAAAGAAAGCAAGCTTACAGCATTCTTGTAGAAGAAGTACAGGATCATATTTGCCAGTCGGGAGTAGCACCAGTGGCCGTGTACGAGCAAAAGCTTCTGGAGGTACTGGAAGCGGGGAAGAGCAAAATCACTTGCCATCACTGCCTGTGGAAAAGCACAAGTACACAATTATAATCAATCTTTCACACATAAAGGTTGACAAAAAGACAGACACACACACACACACACACACACAAACACCCCAATGTCCCATCATTGCCAAAGAGTACCAATTACCGGTATTGTACTAATTACTGGTTGGAGGTGTACTATTTAGTGAAATAAACATCCTTGTGTCTTGACAGCACAATTGTGTCTCTGTTTAATGAATCTTCAGTGAGCATAATCTCTCCAAAGCAATAACCCTTTATTGATTTGCCAACCTTTTGGGATTTACAGTTAGAACAGCCTGTTCTTCTTTGTCTCTTGGGGCCAGTGACAAAAATCTCAATCAATTTAATAATTCACAATGCTAATGATACCTTAACCATTCACAAAACATCTCAACTGTCAACAAGAAAAATAACAGCATATGCCTCATTGTGGAGCAATTTAGTTTCTGCTGTACTCTAATAATGGTGCTTAAATGACTACATGGGGAGTTGGCCCCTAATAGAAGAAGGGCCTGTTAATCATAATACAGGCTGGGCAAGGGGCCGCGGCACAGAAATGTGTATCTCAGCACACTGTGGGTTCCCGAGGAGTGACTGCCGTCTCATTAAGACCACGTTTTATTAACAATGATTAATCTAGCGGCCCTGTTAAGGGCAGGATATTGAGTCCTTAACAGATGTGCTAGGGGGCAACCCGCCTGGAAAGCCCTGCCTCCCAGTTAATTGGAAGGCTCCATCATTGTTATGCACGATCAACTTTCTGGAACATGGTGCTAGAGAGAAATGTGAGTGGGGGAGGGTCAACATACAGTAGCTCCCCCTTCCAATGCTGGGAGGTGACCTCAGAACAGGGATGCCGGAGAAATAGCACAAATGTTGCTCTACAATGTGAGCATGGACTGTTCAAGAGAAAAACAGTATGTTGACGCATAATCAGTTTCTCTTGCCGTGGAGTCTCTGGGTTGAGAGGAACTACTTTCAGCATAGTAGTCGCTGCACTGTTCTGCAAAATGCAAATGGTGTAAACATGCACTCATATCTACATAGAGCTCAAAGCTCTCCGTTAAACCGCACTGCCCCTTGTGGCCAAACGTAAAACTAAAATACACACTGCAAATTTAGGAAATCGTCCGTACGTTTAATTCCTTATCTTTATCCATAGCCCATCTCCCACCCTCTGTATTAAGAGTTAACTCACTAGATATGAGCTAATCACCCTATGTTATTATACCCTTGTTATACCCTATGTAGTCCCCTTCAGTAAATGACGTCACACCTTAATCCTTCCTGCTCTCAGTCACTGTCACCCTTTCACCACTGGCCACACCCATATTTCTACATACCTGCATGCCCTCCTGTCCTGAGATGCCAACGCCCACATCAGCCACCTGGATCATACTGACATCATTAGCTCCATCACCTGAGAAGGGGGGGGTGGGGCAAAGAGACATTGAAAAAGAGGGACACTTTACAATCCCCTGTCAGCAGCAGGACATGCATAGAGCAGGAGCATAGCAACAGACAGGTCTTATCAAGAGAAATGTCTTGAGTGTGCTGACGGCAGGAGGCAATAAAGTGTTTGCTAAATTGTGCCTCCGTGTGTCATACTGCATCTGTAATGGCAGCAATGGCAAGAACACGTACTGCAGCGTGTGGTCACGCTATATTGGTCGTATCCATCTTAGGGTTGTGAGGACTAGTCACACTTGCTTAGGTTGGGAACAGTGTGATTACTGCAATGCCACAGTAGTTTAATAACAGAGCCTCTGCTGAGAGCGGTGATGTTTTCAGCAGTGTGCTGGTTGCGGCTGAGCATTATCAATGCCTGACCTCGCACCAGTGCGACCGGCTTTGCTCCTGTTGCTGGACGGTGGAAGCCGCCTCACTTAGTGCTTTGCTTTTAAACCACGCTTGAGAGTTTGGACTGTTTTTTCCCAGTTGTTTCCCCCCCCTCCCAGAAGTGGGAGATGAAGTGCTCGTGGGCAGGTTGCTAAAGCGACAGCTCAATGATCACTTGAGGTAGGCGGTGAAGGGAGCCCAGTGGGGGGGCTCCCAGACACACTGTGTAGCCTGTTATTGTAGTGTTTAGGCATACGGCCAAATACTATCTTTTACTATTGCCAGGGTGCAGTGAGGTGGCGACTGTCTCTCCACAGGGCTAAACTATATCTTCAGCTATCACGTACAGTAAGAATGCTGCTATTCCCAGACGCACGGACACAGCGCTAATAATGCCTGGAATCTTTAGCTGGAAAGAATATGCAGTTCCTCTACAATCCTGGTGTCTGGATACTTAAACTCAAATGTGGAAGGTTCAAATAGTAGCACTTCTTGAATGTAATAAACCCATATAGAGTAAAAAGGCAAGTCTATGTGCTATGTGGAGTGCTGGTGCCCCACCTCTCTCTCCGCTAAGCCACTCTACCTTCCTGCTAACACAGCAATGACAGAAAAGCGCTTGGCAGGCAAAAATGATCCTCCTGAGTGCAGCAGCAACAAATAAACTGTAAACAGAGAAAAGACACATTGCCTTCCTCATGTCACCTCTATTTTGTCACGGCTTCATTAAACCAAAGTGTACAACAATAACGAGACTTACAATTTAATTAAAAATTATATTCCCTTAATATAAGACCCCCTCTATGATGTTTAGGATTAAATATTTAATTTGATTACAATTAGGATTCGTGGTTTGTCATACTTTCAACGCCTCTACTGAGCTGGTTGAAACAAGCCGTTTTCATATCTCATAATGATTCCTCTGTCAACATAGCACAAAAAACAGA
>JAODUG010007446.1:0-16254 GCA_027564795.1 Aphredoderus sayanus | reverse complement strand
TTTAACTGTAAAATGTAGGCCCATTGCCATACATTTGTTTTATCAAGAAAATCATAATACTTACAATAGAATAATTAATTAGCTAAGCTAGGGGCACTTTTCCACTGCATGGTACCAGCTTGACTCGCCTTTTTTGTTTTCCATTGGGCAAAACTTTGGATAGTACCTGGTACCAGGTACTTTTAGTACCTGCTCTGTCAATGTTCTAAGCAAGCTGAGGCGATACCAAAATGCGACATGAAAACAATACAGACTGCTGATTGAATAGTAACTGCGTCATTGTGAAACACATACTGCAAGTTACTAAAGCAGTAGTCTCAGCCTCTTCCATCCATTAGCACTACGTCACATAAGCAAATCTGGGCTAAACATCCGATACATAGTGTAAGCTCGACAAGTGAGGAAGTCAATTTCCGTTGGCTATTATCATGGTCACTCACAAGTCTGTATTCAAAATTCCAGTGCGACGCTATTGAAGTGCATATTTGGTTATATGCACATAACCTTCATGAAGATAAGATTTATTACACTGCATTTATTTTAGTTTAGCATTCATAATAAACTGGAATAGTGTGGGTCCCTTATACTGTAACAGTAGGCTATGTCAAAACTTATACAAACGCTGTACTGTTTCGTAAAAAAATGTTTTAACAGGCCTTCATGAATTATGGAACAAATGCATTTATATGCAAGAAGCAAATTTAGTGAGATAGTTTCGGTAGTAAGCATAAAAATTGTTCAAGTAGCTTAATAGTTGCATCATTCGTTTCGCACTCTCCATTTACACAGGATTAATTTGCACAGCTGGAGATAAGTGGCAGGATCACCCACCCAAGCATACACTTGAGCAAACCTCTGTGGTGGAGTGCAATCATCACAGCAAGTCAAGTCTGACCTTCAATATTTAGGAATGTAAAAAAAAAAAAAATATTACTTTTCATTAAATAGTTTGATAAAACTTGTTTAACTTTACCCCATTCTTTATGTGGTTCATGTTTCAATGTACTGATGCGTAAATAATGTTTTGCAAACAGTTAACTATGGTAAACTGTTTAACTCTGACTGACAGACATAAAATGAATACAATACAGAAGATAAGAATCTCTAACTTTAACCCTCGTGATGCCCTTAAAATATAGTATTGAACCACCAGGCGGCGCCATTTGATTGTGTACTATTGTATGGCTCTTTTTATTGTCATAGCTGTGTGTATTTATTTATTTATCATTTCTTTATGTATCTGTGTTGTTGTATGTGCCTTTTAACCCTCGTAATGTCCTCTGGGTCAAAATGACCAAAATCACAGAGGACAACAGGAGCAGGGGCGTTTCTGGCCAATCAACATTTTAAAAATAGCGCGACTTGCAAATTATTAAACATTATTGCAGTATTTTGCGGAGCTGTCCGCTCAACTACGACACTCAAACCAACCATGTCAAACAAACAGTCGTCAGATTAAATAGTTGAAACATTAGCAATGTTGTCTATGTATTGATGCTCCTGGCTGTAACATTAGTCGCACACCTATACGAACTAAATGTGCAGCATAGGGACAGCGACTGGCAGCCGGTGCCACTTGGAGCCGTACCATGTATAGCCAGAGCAGATACCCTGCGTCCACATACTCACAGTTCCTTCTTGAACACATAAGCTTCATAAATAATGAATGTACATTTAAATAAAATTTATAGCAGCAATAATTCACAATCTTTTTGTTTTGGGTTTAAGCCCTACTGAACAACAATTAATGGGTCTAAAAATGACTAACTTTTTGATGTGTGATGATGAGTGTGCATGTTAAAAGCATAAAGGCTAGTGCAGTAGGTCTACGCCTAGTTGTGTTAGGAAGGGGATCCTATAACGTTTGCGTAAAATGCGCCACATCCATTGTGGGAAACTCATAGCATGCTGTTCATACTGCATTTTGTTTCCCAACGGGTGATAACAAATCATGTGCTAGTGCGACCAGCTGACAGGTTTGGTAGTCTGGCATAACACATGAAAACAACAGTAGGCTGCTACTCTCTACTGTACTGAGAGAGAGAGCGATACCGAGACAGAGAGAGCAGCTACCTGCATACTGGATATAAGCAATCCTGGTGTCTACTCTGCGCAGTGCGCACCAATAAATAGGCAGGCTATGACTTGAGCAGTAAAGAATGAACTGTACAGCATCTTTCAAAACAGAGCAGAGCCTACTGTTACTACTAAATAGTAAAATAAAGATTTTCCAACCTACTTTTGAAGATGAAAATCCATTCGACTATCCTTCTGAACGAATATGTTGATTAATCGTCTGTATTATTCCTCCTTGTTGAATGAGAGTAATCATTTCCTTTTCAGTAGAGGCCAGGGCCAATGATGACAGTCTAGGCCTGCTGTACAGAAGTAGGCCTAGTACAACAGTACAACTATAGAACAGTGTTTCAAGATAGTCCTCTTCAGATGCTGTTCTACCACTGTATCTGCATCCAGCTGGATGTGAGTGTCCCCCAAGTTATAAAAATGTTCCATATTTAAAAAGGCTCACATCATCAGGTCAGATTATTTAAGTCACTGAGTGTAGCCAGCTCTTGACCACAAATGTCTGGCATTAGCAGCTAGCTTATCATGCTTTTTAACGCTCTACAGTAGCTTAGCGGAGCGGAGATGAACAGTAGCAAACTTTTGATTGACAGGGAGCTGCATAACCACGCCCTCACCAAGCCGTTGAAAATTAAAATGTTTTGAGTAATATAAAATATATTATATCTGACAAATTATTAATTCCATCAGAAAAAATACTTCTTTGGCATAAAATAAAATGTAGATTTTATTGAAAATCAGTACGTCCCTGGGAAATGTGACAATTTTAACGGTGGGGAGATGGAGAGGGGGTGCCCTTTTGGCGCCCCCCAGCAGATGGCGACCTAGACGACCGCCTAGGTTGCCTATGCCTAGAAACACCCCTGAACAGGAGGATTAAAAAGGAACAAAATTACATAAATAAATAATTAATAAAGAAATAAATACACACAGCGATGCCAATTGAAAAACACAAATCATACACAATCAGATGGCGCCGCTGTGTGGCCAAATACGAGCTTTCTGACTAAATTACGAGGGTTAACCCACCTGTTGTCCTCGAGTTTTAAAAACCTTGTTGTGCCAGTAGTGCACATCATATGCCTGTTTGTTTTTATTTTAGACATACAAAATGTCCTGTGTTGTGACCGTAATGTGTTTGAAGTAGGAAATACAAACATCTATAAAATTAATCATTAGGCACAACCTAGAACCTAAAATACTTTATTTTATAAATTTCTGCTTTGCCAATATAAGGGTTTGAATTGCACAAGACTAACCCTCCCACTGTCCTATTGGTCAAAATGACCCGGTGCACTCAACAACCACAACACAGACATAACATTCCGCAGTTGGCTCCCTCTGGTAGTCTGCTGAAATGATTTATGACAGCAGGAGGGTTAAAAGTAATGTAGGTTCTGTAATAAAAATGGTGTCTTTTAACTTTAAGCAGTTAAGTGAGGATTTGGCATTCTTGAGTTATAACAGTCTTAGACATGTTTAAAAAAAGTATTAACAGCCTCAATATGGATTTTTTCCCACCATTCCAATAACAGATAAGTGTCTACTCGTAGGTGATACAGAAGTGATAACTTCACATGGAATTGGGGGGGGGGGGGGGTGGGAGGAACCTGAGGTTCAAACACTTCATTTCTTGCATTCTGGTGAATGTCTATCCTAGTCACAGTTCAAAAGGCACTATGTAACAGACTTTACATTAGGATTGTATAGACATTTTTCCAAATATGCAGTTTCCTTTTCACAAATGTATCAGTTCATTGCTAGCAGTTAATAAAAACATCAAAAGAGCGGTAGGATGAACGTGAAAGTCACGGCAGTCGGACACATTTGTCTTCAAAAGCAGGTTTACAAATCTTCATTCATCTATTTTGTAGTAGGCTCTTCTCCATGTTTTGAAAAGATCTGTACGAATAAAGTTTATAATTATTATTTACTGCTAAAGTCATAGCCTGCCTATGTGTTGGTGTGCAGAGTAGACACAGGAATGTTTATATCCAGTACGCAGGCAGCCTCTCTCACATCAGTAGTAGTGCCATACTGTTGTTTTCCTGTTATGTTTGTAGCCTATACTAACCTGGGTAACTCAGCCTGTATTGAAGGCCTTTTTTATTTTATATAAATACCACTACCTACCCCTACCAACAAGTCAATTGTCTGCTTTTATTTTACATGTATTTTGACATGCCTACCCTGACCTAGACCTTACCGCACGTCACTGGCCACCTGCAGTTCCATTAAACAAGACGAAGGAGAGGTTGATGCAGGTGGATGTGAGATTATGAGAACTTGACATCTGCTTTAATCTATCTTTTTATCACCCGGTTTTATATTCATTCTCGTTGTCTTTGTGGTCTGGGTCAATGTGGGTCATTTCATAAATGTTTTATAAATACTTTTTGTTCGGCACACGGTGTTGCCCAAGCACAATGTTCGACTGACCACAAAACAGACCACAGGGACAACAGCAATTGGTCCGGACCACAAGCTACAACGGCCCTAGTGGTAGTGACCAGTGTTCCGTGATTCTGACCATGGTCATTGGATAGACCACTGAATTGGCTACAATCCCCTCTCCTATTTAGGCTAGTAAATTAGCAGCTTCTACCCATTTTCCTGAAGTTTCCATAATCTAAACGTCAGAAAATTGTCTTAAACTGGTGAATCAGCGTGGAATCCAGTCTGTTGCTTTCATCCCTGTAGCTGCATAATTCCGGTTAGAGTGGGCGTGGTTACATTGAGCAGAGCACACCCAGACAGTTTCGTGCTGCTGGCCTGATAGTTGGAGAGAACATTATATTGTGTAATATATGTGGTTTATTTTGGGTGCTAGCGCTTATGACGATGGGATATAGTAGGTTAGTTTATAAGACCTTAAATATATCCACTGGCAAGGACTTATGGATCGATGCGTTTTGTCGGCGTGACGAATGTGAAATTATCTTGACTTGTTCTTTAATTCGAACAATTTAATGTACCACTGTTTTTGTTGACTTATAAAGCCTATTATGTCAAATGTGTAGCCTCCTGAATGCAGCCATTAAACCAAATGGGGGGAATAGGTTACGATACTGTGACAGTACCAACAAACTAAACGAAACGAAACAGCTCCATAGGCCTGAGCGGCTTAACAGTTGACCCTACACAGTAAACAGTACACACACAGTTCCATAGGCCTAAGTGACATAACAGTTGATCCTACACAGAACACACACACAGCTCCATAGGCCTAACGCTATTTAACATGTAAAAGGTGGCTGTAAACAGGCTGTCGCAAGAAACTGATATGAACAGATATGTCAACTTTGTTTATCGAGCAGATAGTAAGTAATCCTAACTGTTGGTAGCCAGCCTATGTAGCAGACAAGAAGCTAACCAGCACATAGAAGCAGATAGAAGCAGCCCCCTCCGGCAGCACAACAATAAAATACAATGCCTGACCATAAACACTACGCCAGCTCTTTCTAAACAAACAGCAACACTTACCAACATCGTGCTCAAATGGATTTGGAGAAAACAAAGGCATATTAATAGCTTTAACACACACTGTGCGCTTCAGCTGGTTAAGTACAATAACGTCAATATTTTCCAAGTGTCGCTTCCTTATAACCAGTTGCACTTCCGGGACCCATGCCGTGCTCAACAGCCTCTAGAAATAAAGAGCGTTCTCCTGAGCGAGAATGACCTGCAGCCCTTGAAAACAGTTAGCCTCATTTTTACCGCACTATTTTGTTTTGTTCTGTTATGCTTTTGTATCAATACCAAAATAAAATACAACATTATTGATCTCAATTTGCCTATTTAATAAATACAGACAAGGCACACACAAAAATCCGTGGCTGGTGCGCACCATGTATGCATGCACCCATGGGTGCGTGTATCATTTCAATGTTCTATTAAAATAATTTTGTAACCCTCATTATGTCATTCGTGTCAAACTGACCCAAATCACTAGCTCTTTGTGGCAGATAGAAGGCGCTAAACCTAATTTTACAGCTTACACACGCATATGACGTGCACTACTGACACAACAAGGTGTGTTTGAAACCCGAGGACAACAGGAGGGTTAAAAGACACAAAAGAACAAACAAATACAGAAATATATAATTAATAAAGAAATAAATACACACAGCAATTACAATTAAAAAACACACAAAAAACGACATCAAGAGGGTTAAAATAGAAACTTGGAAAATTTGAAAGTTTGAATTTCCCAAAAAAACAGTACTTTTTAACGTCAAATTAAGATTCTGGAGTCGTTTTTCAAATTTTATATTGGCGGTATGTTGTCTATAAAAACAGAACATTTTAGAATTGGTTTCTATAAATGTGTATTTGTAATATATATATATATAATAAGTATTTGCCCGGATGAGAACGGGCGGGGTCTAAGCGTCCAGTCATGGCCGCGCACGCATCTCGCTGTTGACATGTTTATGGAGTATTATTTTTGGTTCAGATTATAGTAATGAAAACATTTACTAGAAGACATAGCCTACCATGTGTCACGGCGTTATGTATGCGGTGTCCTTGTGAATATAGACTAGTAACTATAAGCTCATGTATTTAAATCTAGATCCATGCTGTTTACACACCGGTGCTTCAGTAGTCTAAGTAGAGTAGCCTACATGATTTATCAGTCAGAGGCACTAAACCAGTAGCCAACTCATACTATAATACCTTAGGTAGAAGTTACTACATTACCCTGAAACATCTAAATACCTGCGGAATAATTAAAATATAATTGTGTAAACTGAAAGCTATAACGTTTTAATATGGAATATTACAAAAAGGCCTACAATAACTTCCTCATTTTGAAAAGTAATTCAAACTAGCTGCACATCAGCATCTACAAAACCTGCCGTTTTACACACTGATGCTTCAGAATGACTTAAATTATTAATTAACAATCACTCTGAGGGAACCAGTATTTGCTGAGAAAAATTGTACTGTATGTTTGTATAAAAACTGAATGGTGAACACTATTTCTAATTTAACCTATTACAATATGGATCAAATTAACCAGCTGTTTTTGAACTAGGCTCAGAAAAGGTTTATGATTCAAATGTTTTTTGAGCAAAAAACCTGTACAAAATCAGAGACTGTCTGACTCTGCCTCATTAAAAAGGTATCAAGGACAAAGGCTGTATAACAATTGCGTATTGTAGTTACACATGTTTTACTACAATAGGCAGAGCAGTGCTGAGGGATGTCCTAAGCTGAGATAAGAGGGCCAGTGAGCAGCTGCACAGAGGGAAGGAAGACCACAGCAGCACTACAGGAGAAATGTTAGGGAGAACAGCTCAGCTCAAATACCACAAGCTACTGGAGAACCTTTACATGTAGCCTATAGCACAAATTCCTCCTTAGTGACTGTAGTAGGCCTAACCTAACCCACATATAAGTGCAGAAAGGGGCTTTAGGTGCTCAAGCACCTGCCCTTTACCCGAATTAATCAAAAGTGCCTTCCCAGCCACAAACAACTTGCTTACCTAGGATGTCAGTAGGCTGTTGCCAGCGTTTTATGGTCATAGAGCTAACTTTAAAATATTTTCCAAATTTTCAGATAGGCAAAGTTTTGGTGGTTAAGAGCATTTAAGAGGTGGTTAAGAGTCAGAAAATGCTTATTATTGTAAAAACAGTTACACCTATTGTTCCATTTCTAACAAGACCGTTTTACTGACCCATCTGTCATAAACATTTGAAAGGAGACTTTAGAAAAAAAATGAACTTGACTGTAGGCCTATGTCAGAAACATGTCCTGAACTCTGCTGATTCTACTATGCCAAGGAAAAGACGGGTTTTCATGCTATCACTCCTTTAACACAGGCCTTGTTGTGACGTGGAAAAAAATAGCACACTTGTCTTTATTAATGAAAGAGCCACATAGTGAAAACCCCTACAAAGTCAAACTAAACCACGTGGATGTGCAGTAGGCAATAACTCAGATAGGTTTGTTTTCGAACTAGAACACCAGGGGAGAAAAAAAGCAGTATAAAGGAACATAAGGCATTATGTGAGAAAGCTTCTGTTAGTGCTATCTGCTGGTGAAACGGGGTATGACAGGCTAGGCTGGAAGTTTTTATTAGGGTTATTACATTTTTTTGACCTGTGGAGGGCGATGACATTCCTAGATGGATTGAAACACCTAACAGAAGAAGAAAAGCATCCGAGCAAGAAGATTTCCATTTCCTGCTTAAGCCTATTTGCAGTAATGTCTTCATCTGTGTCAGGGGCCAGTAAGGCGGCCCATGATGTCGCCTCCAAGACAAAGAGAGGAGCAGGCGCTCTAGCGACGGCCTACCTGGTGATTTACAACGTGGTGATGACCGCTGGGTATGTGTATGCATATGTGTTGCTCGACTTTTCTGCCCGTGGAAGCGTGTACGTCTATTTCTCCTTCCTAACGCCCACTTTACAGTACAGCTAGGCTGCTAAACGGTATGTTGTGAACATACAGGACTACTGTACGTGAGGATTGGTAACAAGTAAAGAAGTAAATAACATGTTTGTGGGCCATTTCGTACTTTAGATCATAGGAAGCAACCTACTTTGCACAGCCTTACATTATTTAAGTATGCTGATTACTATATCAGTACCTAATCGTAAAAACAATGGTTTGACCTGTGATCCAACATTCAAACTCTTTTACGTGTATTGCCCCTTTCGGTGCAAAGCTCACGCAAGGTGCAATATCTCGGCCTGGTGTGCGCGTGTGCGCATGCTTTCAGCTGATCAGTCAACCTGAGGCTGATGTGCACAGCAGGCTATTGTAAAGCATTCTCAAACTTTGATCAATATAAGACGACTTCTAAAAGAGGACAAATGTTTCCAGTATTCCACATGTTGATCCAGTTGCCTGATGTCTTAATGTAATGTCTTTGGCATGCTTTGATCAAAATACCACAAGCATACATTACAGCAACAGCTCTCACCCTAGTCTCAATAGCCTATTTCAGATCAGTACATTTTGATAAAGGAGTTATTACAAGAAAAACTAAAATGTATTGTTTTTTTTAAGTAGTTAGGTCTATGTGACTTCGGCCTTTCAAAGTAGACTGTTACCTTCCCAGTCTATAATAGCCATAAAAGGTAAAGAGGCAGAGAAACGGGTGAATTAGAAAAGTGCATGCTTTCTATGTAGAAGCTCCTCAGTTTGTTTGGTAACGCCCCTATGAGGATATGACCGCCCATAGTCCTCTACCAAAATAGGTTGTACAAGTTACAAGTAAGTAAAGTCGATCACCGTTATGCAAACCATAAGTAAAACATGTAATGTTCAACATTGAAAGATTATCAAATCTGTAAACCTAGCTGTTGATTGTTATCTAGGTTGTCTGTGTAAGTCAGAAATATCTTATAAAGAGCGTGACATGCACCACAGTAACTACATTAGATTAATTTAGGTTGTTCAGTTCAGTAAACTGACTAGAAATAGGCTACTTGGAATGTGTTGATTTACATAACTTCAGAAATAAGTACATTTCTGCCTATGATGGGGAAAAGACTGAATTCCATAACAGTTTCAAAGTTGTATTTGTTTTAAGAAAACTGCTACCATTTAACATCTGTCAGTGTCACAGCTATTCTGTGATTTTAAATTTTTTAGTAGGCGTACAGTAAATTAAATAAAAGCCTGCATTTAATGTAATTACTGTAATCATGCATCTTTATTAACATAACACATTTAAGCGCTAGGTGGTTTCTTATTAGCTTGGTCATCTTTAGCTATAGCTTACTTAATATTAACTACAGTACACTTCACGATCATGTTTGCATGGCATAGACTTACTGCATTCTAATGGACTAGCTCTGCCTCGTGATGGCTGTGTTGGTTATAGGTTGACTGTAAATCTATGAAAT
The DNA here is from genome assembly GCA_027564795.1 of Aphredoderus sayanus. NCBI lineage: Eukaryota > Metazoa > Chordata > Actinopteri > Percopsiformes > Aphredoderidae > Aphredoderus > Aphredoderus sayanus. Next base: position 6,309 of record JAODUG010007446.1, on the reverse strand, counting down.
AGGACTTCATAAAAAAGATGTTATATAAGATGATCATTACACAACTCTGTGTTGTTTGGTGACTTCTGCAACCAGTTGGGCCACATTCTATCTTTGGGTCATCAATACCTCCATTGTAACGGAAGAATAGGGTGTGTTGAAAATGTCTCCTGATAATAATTATGAATTTATTGGAATTTAACAATCCAGGTTAGTTCTGGTCTGGCCATAGAAGAAAAAAAGTGTGTATGTGTAAATTGCTAGGGTGGTGATTTTTATCAAAGTAAATGTATTTCTGTTTCTTTCTAGATGGCTGGTGATAGCTGTGGGCCTGGTTAGAGCATATCTGGCCAGAGGCAGCTACCATGGTCTTTACTATTCTATAGAGAAGCCACTCAAATTCTTTCAGACTGGTGCTATTCTGGAGGTCAGTAAAAAAGTGTTTTTCTTTTTCTGTTTTCCTTACTTTCTCAAGTCAAGACATATTTATTAATAATTGTTTTTAATGGCACTTTGTAATAAAGCAGGTTATATTTTTTATTAGTGTTAAACATTTTAGGTTATGTTGTGTGCCTGTGCCCTGGTCCAGTTTACTCAGTGCTTTTCTTTGCACTTCACAGATATTGCACTGTGTTGTAGGTGAGTTTTGTCATTCCATTTTTTAATCAATTCGCACAATAAATGACATCTCTAAAGGTATAGTAGAGCATTTCTAATAAGTTGTGTTTTGACTGCAGACCAAATATGCTCTGTAGACTGCTAGAGGAATAGTTGACCTTTAATAATCTAATTTATAATAGCATTTGTATCGTGATTTCAATTCCGGCTACTAACAATCACAAAACAATGTAATTGAGGGGAGAAAAAATTATTATTTTACAACTTTCCAAAGTGTTAAATAATCGTGATTTCAGTATTGACAAAAATAATTCTGAGTTTGGTTTCCATAATTGAGCAGCCCTAACTTATACATACATGCATACATGCATACATAAAAACTGTAACAACAAATTACTTAAAATAAACTAAATGAGCATGTTGGACCAGCGGTACCACTCCTCTACCTGACTGGATGTGTAGAAAGTATACAGTATAGCTGCAATGATGATGATGAAAGTAAGCGAGTGCAACTTGAGTGACTAGTGTCCCACATACACAACACATATACAAAAGTATAAAGTTAATGTTACCTGTGCAAGTGATGTGTTTGTTACCTGTACATTGTCCACTCAACCAGGAGGTTGTATGCTATATAGTTATTCATGGTCAAGTATTTTCCTGACAGGGAATCTGATTATTTCTTTTTTGTCGACTCCTGTAATATATGGGAGTTTACGTCTTTGTTGCCATTCATCAAAATGTTACTGGATGTGGTATACCTTTTGAGATGTCTCAACAAATCTTTTAATAATTGGTGTGAATGTTTGAGTAGTAGAACCTATGTAAATACCACCAAATTCATTTTCAATTTGTTTACCGTTGCCATGCTGACTGTCCCTTTTTACACAGACATGGTTCTGGTGGCCTGTATCTGATGTTTAATTTGAAGTCTGTGAAAGGGAAAAGTGGAAATTTGACATGACTTACAGTGGGAACCCTGTTTGTTATATAGCTTATTTGGGTCCAAGAAAAGCTGTATATAAATGCAATGTATTAATCAATCCCTTAGTCACAATTACACAACAGCAATGCTTATTTAATTTAACTCCTTTTTACAGCATAAGTTTGCCTGCGTACCATAGAAATAGAAAATTAAGCTTTGTCTGTGTAACTATTCATAAAATGTGGTTTGCTTCCTTTTTTCTTGCATATTTGCCTCATTTGGCATTTATGGTGCAGTCACATAAAATATGAACAAACTGTTGTAATGGTGAGTCATATATTGTGTCCCAGGAATTGTGCCATCCTCTGTGGTTCTAACTGGGTTCCAGGTAATGTCGCGAGTCTTCCTGACCTGGGCTGTCACACACAGTGTTAGAGAGGTGAGATGGGCTCTCCTCTGTGCAACAAACACATCTTTTGTCTTCTATCCACTTTTTTTAGTTTTAGTTTTCATTGTATTTTTTATGCATAGTAAAACAATTCTATAAATTGTTTGTGGCCTTAAATTAAAAAAATTATAAAATATGTAATTTGTCTTAATAGATTGAAGAGGAGTAAAGATGTTTGTAAAGTAAGAAGGTCTTGCTGTGTTACATTAGTCTAAAATTGCAGGAATTAATCATTTAATATAGTGGACAAAATACATTTGCATTTTACACTTTTCCAGTGTGTGATTGTCTTGTGTTTGACTGGTCATGACATGTCTTCCAATATATTTAGTGTTTGTGAGAGGTGTGTATTTGTGATTATGCATGAAAATGGTTCATTGTGAGATTTTATTAATTGCACAGTATGCAGTTGTCCTATTTGCATCCTATATAACTAGTGTTTTGTTTCTTGGCTGGAGTGTGATCAGGTGAATGAGCATCACAAACAAACGGCATGCTTCCTCTATGTTCTGGCCTTCAACAAGCTTTAGTGAAGATGTGTTACCTTGGCATGGTGTAAGCCCATTCTCCTGTGTTTTCCACTAAAGGTGCAGAGTGAGGACAGTGTTCTGTTGTTTGTAACAGCTTGGACGATCACCGAGATCATCCGCTACTCATTTTACACCTTCAGTCTGCTAAATCATCTACCCTATCTCATCAAATGGGCAAGGTAGGAACATTTTAAAAGTCCAGTATGTAGGATTTAGTGGCATCTAGTGGTGAGGATGCAGATGGCACAAAACTGAATACCCCTCATTTTCCAAGAGTGTATTAGTACTTCTGATGGCCAGCAGGTGCCAGAAGGAGAAAGGAGTTATTTGGTATAAAATAGCAATATGTGAGTAGCCTGGAACATAATCACATCACTGCAAAAAAAACAACATTTAAAAATGTTTTGACCTATGTAATTATGTATGTAATTCATAGCTCACATCATTGAATGGTACATCAGAATTTCCTAGGGACATTACCATGGAGATGTATATTATTGTTCTGTTGGGCTACTTACTCATTCTCTCTCGCACCATATTATCCCATGCTAATGCCCATGCTTTAGGTACACCTTGTTCATTGTGCTATATCCTATGGGGGTGACTGGAGAACTACTCACCATATATGCAGCGCTGCCATATGTACAGAAGACTGGCCTTTACTCTATTACTCTTCCCAACAAGTATAACTTCTCCTTTGACTACCACACCTTCCTCATCCTGACTATGATCTCCTACATCCCACGTAAGTGACGCTGGAATCATTGTTTGAAGGAATTGGATTTGTATCGGGATTTATCCCTATAGTTGAAATCAGCATTGCAGTGACATTGTAGCTACGGATATCACAGTTAACAAAACACACTGTATAGCTGTTTAACTATTTAGTTTGATAACATTTATTAAAGAAGTTTGGTTCGATTCAGTTAGTAATTTTATTGGGGGCAGCAGTATTCCTAATGTCGCTTTGGTAGTGATGGCTTGGTGTGACTTGGAGGGATCAGTTGGGATAGCCTTACAGATGCTATCAGGAAGCTGCTAGGCTTTAACAATAAATATTGTTGCACACATGCTGCGAGCAGATGCGCTTCAATGCTCCCGCGTTCATCGGGTAGTTTGCACACTGCTCAGATTAGTTCCACTTCCCCATCATTGGTCAAGCATTACTTGCAACACACACAAACATTTTTTATATAAACTAGGAAACTAGTGGACTGCTATACAAAGCATCTTCAAAATTAATTCAGTAACTTCTATGAATGTGGGATCTGCCCTGTATTTCACAGTGAGCTTTTCTTTGCGTTTGCAATTGGAGAAATTGGTAAGTAAGCTTGTTTTTGTTAACTTCCCCCACCATTTTCTTGATCGTAAACTTTTGTATTCATATAACTGTTGCTTGGCGGATATGTTCTGGAGTCAGAATATTGAACTGTATACAGGTTTTACATGGAGATGGAGCAGTGCTAAAAAGTGGAAAATCCACCAGCGACCCACAGGCAGTGTGAAAACCAAGGCGAGAAAGCAGAATAAACGTATGATCCGCAGCATGTGTGCAACAGTTGCAACTAGTTTGTCATGATGGCCGTTTGTCCACCTGTTGAGCAGTGCCTGTACACTTAGGATATTTTACATTGTCCTAGTCACTGGCACTTTCTTTATTGAACCTACTGTCACTAATGGGGCTATACTGAACCGAACCAAGCAAACTGTACTGAATCCTGGGAGATGTACTGTATGTTTCTGTTTTGTTTCATGTAAACCTCACTCACCTAGGGGTGTCATACCCCTAGTTGAGTGACACACCTGAGTAATGACTGGTGCACATTCTTCTCTCCTCCTCTCCCTACTGTGGGAGGAGTGGAAAGGAGAGCCCTCACTTAGAAAATTGGGGCCGCTATACAGTAACAAAAGTTGTTTTCTTTACTCCTCAGTCTTTCCCCAGCTTTACTTCCATATGATGCGACAGAGAAAGAAAGTGCTGTGTCATACGGGTGACTACAGCAAAGTGGAGTAAGATGCTAGATTGATTCAAGTAAAGCATAGAAAGCAAGTGGATCATTCCCAAACAACCACATACTGTACTCTCCACATACTGTCCCTGCCTGACCAATAAATCAATTCTTCATAGTTGAAATTCAAAACCCTGCTTCAGTTGAAATTGTCAAATTTGAGTTTCAAACTGCTAGGATACATATGTGAGGTTATCTAATGATGTAATTTTGTTTTTGTGTGTAAATTAATATTTAATGATTGTGTTGGTGTTGCAGCACAATATGAAAGGGCTGGTGGTGTTTACATTTAGGGAAGAATGTTTTTTCTTACTGAACTATGGATAATACAATTACTGTCTTTAGAATGGGTTAAATAATGATGAAAGAGATTTTGGCTATATTGCCCTATATTGTGTTACAAATTACAACTGCCATGATTAAACTAAATGCAGAACATGCCTGTAAAGTTCTTTTTGAATGCACTGATACAATTTGTAGCCGTAGCACAGTTTATGTTCTATTTTGTTTTAGTCCAGAACTTATATAAGTTTTTGTTTTACACTCATGCATTCTCTCTCCCTCCCTCACTGTGGAAGCATTTTTGAAGTATGCTGTATTTTGCATTTTGAATGATGATTCTGACAGTGGTTGATGGTCTGATATGATGTGTTTACTTGCCTTCTAATGAATTTCAGATGAAGCTTGCTGTAAAGATGTAATTATGCTTGCATTGTTTCTTTTGTTAACTTTTAAATAATATACTAAACACTTTCACATGTCACATTGGTCAATCATATTGCTTCAGTTTGCAGTTGTCATTAGACACACTGTATGTATGCTTTTTAAATAATGAATTAGCATTTTATTGCATGCCACAAGTATTTGATCATCTACCAACCAGTTACAATTCCGGCTCTCACAGACCTGTTAGTCCTGCTGTTCTCCACTCATTACCTGTATTAACTGCACCTGTTTGAACTTGTTACCTGTATATAAGACACCTATCCACACTCAAATAGACGCCAACCTCTCCACAATGGCCAAGCCCAGAGAGCTGTGTAAGGACATCAGGGATACAATTTTAGACCTGCAAAAGGCTGGGATGGCCTATAGGACAATAGGCAAGCAGCTTGGTGAGAAGGTTGGCTCAAAATGACGGTCAAACTCCCTCGGTCTGGGGCTCCCTGCAAAATCTCACATTGTGGGGCATCAATGATCATAAGGAAGGTGAGGGATCAGATTTCATTTTACAACAGGACTTGGCACCTGCACACAGTGCCAAAGCTACCAGTACCTAGTTTAAGGACCATGGTATCCCTAATCTTAATTGGCCAGCAAACTTGTCTGACCTTAACCCTATAGAAAATCTATGTGGTATTGTGAAGAGGACGATGCCAAACACAACAATGCAAAAGAGCTGAAGGCCACTATCAGAGCAACCTGGGCTCTCATAACACCTGAGCAGTACCACAGACTGATCGACTCCATGCCATGGCGCATTGCTGCAGTAATTCAGGCAAAAGCAGCCCAAAATAAGTATTGAGTGCTGTACATGCTCATACTTCATACTTGTCAGTTGGCCAACATTTTTTTAAATCTTTTTTTTTGTATTGGTCTTCAGTAATCAAATTTTCTGAGATACTGATTTTGGGTTTTAATTAGTTATAATCATGAAAATTTAAAGGAATGACCACTTAAAATGTATCAGTCTGTGTGGAATGAATGTATACATTATACAAGTTTAACAGCTTACAGAGAGTAGGCATTTAAGGTCACAGTTCTAAAAACGCAGGACACTAAAGAGACTTTTCTACCGAC
>JAODUG010007445.1:0-53351 GCA_027564795.1 Aphredoderus sayanus | reverse complement strand
TCCATCACTTTCATATTTCCTCAGCTATATCTCACTCACTCTCTCTCTCTCTCTCTCTCTCTCTCTCTCTCTCTCTCTCTCTCTCTCTCTCTCTCTCAGTCTCGACCTTGGTCTTCAAGAGAGAACTAAACAGTCTCTTTTTCGCCATGTCTTTTATTTTTAATTTTTTTACAACTGGGTGTTCAAAGCCCTTGCAACCAGTGGTGCGCTGTGTGATGGTTATGAGAGAGCTACACAAACACCATTCGTGTCACGTAACGGAATGCGCCCCCATGCTGACTGATGAGACGGTATGCTGACCAATGACTGGGGGCGGGGGGGAGGCAGGACAAACACTTTTGAAGTAAACATGTTAACATGCAACCCTCGTACAGCCTAAGCTGGAGCGCAAGACTCGTTTGGAGATGAACCTGGTGCTGCGAGTATTCGCCTGCTCACATGCGTAAACATCTCTCTCTCTCTCTCTCTCTCTCTCTCTCTCTCTCTCTCTCTCTCTCTCTCTCTCTCTCTCTCTCTCTCTCTCTAACTCTCTCTCTCTTTCCAACACTCCATGTCGGCCTATCTTGGTCTTTCGCTCCCTTTCAGCGAATGGAAAGTGGGCGCGCATTATAGCACAGCAGACACGCGTGATTCATTGGCAGGTAGACCCACATTACAAATTCCGCGCACATTAGTATTCACATCCATCACCGTTTCAGAAAAGGCGATATATTCGTAGCTGCAACAGATTAACCACAAAAAGAAAGTGAAGAACTCACCTTTCAATAGCACAAGCAGGATCAAACCAGAAAATGCGTTCCGCAAGACGGGGCAGCCCATGATGTAGTTGTGATGTGGATTCGACTTATTTTTGTATTGGTATGCCGTCCTATTCCTCTTTTAGGCCGCAGTTGGGAACAAAATATTAAAATCACCCACAAGATGTTTAACCAGTGTGAACGTATAGCCTACATATGACTTGACGAAAACATCTGTCTATCCTTTTGACTTTTCCCGTTGATGATCCCCTTCTGGGAAGGCGGAAAGAGCTGTTATGTGCTTCTAAAGAGAAGCATCAAATGTTGCTGCACAGAAAACCCACACACCTCTGCCACTACTTCAGTTCAGCTTCCAGTCCATTTAAGTAAAAGTAAAACGTGTTCAAAATGCATGGGAAAATATCTGTCCACTGTCTTGACACAAGCAGCCTAGTTGTAGACAGATTACAGGATAAATACTGTGCGTCCCGAGAACAGGTCCCACTGTCGCGTTATTAGCCTGCTCCCGTATGTCTGTTGGTATGCAGCGCGTCTTACCGCTCCGCTCTCACTACATCGCAGGCAGTAGCAGTGGTTGCGAGTCGCACACGTAAAAGGCTGATTGACAGTTCAAGGAGAAGCTATTTCTTCCAATCATCAGAACCAAGAAAGGAGGCGGGACATAACCCAGCACTGTGTCTCTCTACGGAGAGGCTGGCCAAGAAGGTAGCTTGGCCTATCAGATAGGAGCGGTAGGCGGGCGTAGAGGAGGGCGAATACGGCGCGGTGATAATGCAATGTGATTTATAGCCAGTCCTGTGTTGCTGCAGTACTCAGACAAACAGTCCAACGGGGACAGTCCAGCATAATAACTACAGGGACTGAGGTACGCGAGCGATGGGTTATATCGTTGCTGTAGGTTTTTCAGCGAGAATGGATGATGGAATGATGGGAGAGATAGGGAGAGAAAAGGGTTCCTCAGATCCTTCAAATTTGATGGGTTGACTACTGTTACGCTTGGATAAGGCTTATGAAACATGCGTTGAAGAAAGTCCCCTGCAAGTCAGTGGTCTACATTGTCAGATTAGAATGAAAGGGATATTAGGCTCAAACAGAACCTGATGATGCTGTCATCAGTCTGGGTCTGACATAATGGCTGCTAAGAAATAACTACTCAGGGTGACACATTTTCTTTATGCCAAAATACTTTGGGATGATCTTGCATCTACTGAGCCATTTGGTAACACATCCTTCTTAGTAAATGTTGTGTACTCTGGCACTAAAAACACTGGAACAGGAAACAGTTGGTAAGATGTCATCTTGTCAAAAGCTGTTAGCCGGTTGATGGTGATATGAGTTTATATGTGGAATACTATCAATAGCATTTATTAATATGGAGGATGATATATTTTGGAAACAAAAATATTGTTAGGTTCAGTTCCTAGAAACAAATAATATATTAAAGGTCCATGATTTTAGCCATAGTGAAAACGTCAAAATATGTATGCTGTTATAGCATTAATTAATGTACTGTATATCCTTTTGTTTAAACAAATTAATTATGTCTAGCAGGAATTGTTGTAAATATCCGTATTATTCAGCATATCCCCCTCCTCTTCTTTGCATAATGTATAGGCATTCAGTACTATTACAAGCTACCCTGCATCCTGCAGGATAGCTTGTAAACCTCATTAGCATAGAAACATTGCATTGCATGGTACTAAAATTGTGATCCTAACAAGAGATATGCAATGGCATAACTTTGTTAATAGCATTCACGATTGCAATCAGTAATTCCTCTGGACTACAACATATCCATGGAAATTATTTATAGATGTCACAGTTTGCAATTGACTTGGGTTTCACTGTTATTTGATAAAAGAGAAATATGAGAAAATGTTGACAGAAATTTGCATTTTGACTCAGTTTGACAAAGCCAATTACCCTTATATTCTCTCAGCTGTCATGACATGCCATACAGTGGAGGTTACGGGTTTATGGGAAGGGTTTTGAGCAAAGAAATATTCCATAATGCTGAAACGTTAGAGAAGTTCAGGAATTCTTTCTCATGAATTAACCCTTTTCAAGAGTCTAGCCCTGCTACCTACAGTATACACTGCAGTCAAAGTAGTGTAGAAGTGAAAAACTTCCCCAGTTACAACAAATAGTTGCTATAGAAACAACAGCTTATAGCCAGTCTTATCAGCACTGCTGGAATAGATCTTTGACTCAGTCAAAGTGGATACAATCAAAGCATCTTGTCACCATTCCAAGAATCACATTTTGGATTTTTTTAGTAGTCAAATTGCATAACATGTTACTCAATACAACAGTTGCTTCCCAAAACAATGTATAGTATCCATACATTAAATACATTTCAAAAATGTATTATTCATTAAACATTACTTAAACATGCATTACATTTTTAAGTAATCAGTCAATCAACGACCTTGACTGAATTGATTATTTCGATTCAGTCAGTTTAGTTATTGTTAATTCATAGATCTTGATCTATCTTAAAAACAAAAGCTATTTGTAATAACTTTGTTAATTTACATTTAGCATCTTTTGGATCCCTCTTAATTAAAGGTAGAGTCAGCGATTGTAAGCTAATTGTAACTTTTCTTAAATTCAGCGAATATCTACTCACGGTCCACTGATGTCAGTTCTGTGTAAAAATAGTCCAGTGTTTCTACACATCCCTGGCTATGTGGTAAACAAAGTGGTGTAGAGTGGTGTTTCTCCAGCATTGCTGACTCCACCTTTATGTTTTCAATAACTCAGTTCAGCTAGTCTCACAGAGGCAGCCTTTACTTTTGTAAAGTCTGGAACATAGCACTGTGTCAAGACCCGCCTACTTGACAGGAGAGATATTTTGATTGACATGCAGTACCACCAACTACAATACATAACTCAATGCACAAGTCGGTATTATTGTTGTTAAAGTTATACTGAGGAATTTGTTGGGAAACTTAACAAGTCTTGCTGTTTGCAGGTCTTGTAAAGCTGTTGAATAAGTAGCGTACAGTTACTGTTTAAGATACATGGACAAATTGAAATGAGTAAATACAGCACTGTACTAGCTAGCGTCACACCGGAATTACGATTTGTGAGTAACAATGCTAACAGTGAATGAAAATCTACACCACTTGCTGTTGAGATTACAGGGTTATATATCAGACATTCATCACAGAGTTTCTTATGTGACATGGTGCTAATTAGGCTGGGGCTACACCTAACACTTAACCCTGGCCTACTTGTAAGCATTCTCCAACAAGATGTCTAAACCTTACCTGCTCCTAAATGTCTGCAATACTCATTCAAAGTAAATCACTTTGGTGATAGACAGAATTATAATTGTAAATTGTATTAGTTGTGTGTGTGTGTGTGTGTGTGTGTGTGTGTGTGTGTGTGCGCGCGCGCGCGTGTGTGTGTGCACATCATTGTTCTTATATGCATATTTGAATGCATGCACATTAGCCCATGGGCATATCGTGCGCATTCGGCGAGACACCTTGAGGGACTGAGATAAAGTGGAAGTTATTTCCCAACGTAATTAATATACAATGAGGCAGAAGCGCGTTGCAGTAGCCTGTGCCCGACCGCAAGAGACGAGCACAGGAGGACACTTCACCTGGGCAATTTGGAGTGCGGGTCACTTCGTAGCTGGAGTTGGAGTAAGCCTGGCCAGGGGAACTTGTCCCTGAAGTGTCTGCTGTAGAGCTACCAGTTGGGCTTGGGCGCTCCACCAGCCTGTTTAATATGGTAATGTATGGAGACGCGGACACCGACTCTCCCGCTCTCCCTTCTCCATACGACTTTAAGCCACCCCCTACCCCACCCCACATTAATTGGCATGGCAGGGGCAGCAAGTGGCTCGTGTGTAATTACTATCCCTAGGAGAACCCTGTTGAGATTGAGGGAGTGCGAGAGGGGCGGAGAGAGCGAGATGGAGGAAGAGTTGTCCTCTGAATTCTGCCATCCCAAGGGATAAAGGGAAGGGGAAGTGGGAAGAGAGAGAGAGAGAGGGGGGGGGGGGAAGAAGGATGGGGTGATATAGAAAGAGGAAATGAGAAAAACAGTTGCAGTGCGATGAAATGCTGAGCGACCAAAGATGGAAGCAAAAAAGGAGAATTGGATGGGAATCTTGTGTTAGGGGATTATGGGTAAAGATTCAGCTGGAACAAGAAACAACAGTGTCTGGGGAGGGCCGGTGAGGAGAAAATAGATTGACAGAAGGAGGAAAACAGCAAGAGAGACAAGGGAGAGAGAGAGGGAGATCAAAAGAGGAGGATTGGACTCAATGACACCACTGGGTCACCTGTTGAGGAATAACCTGCTTTGACCTCCAAACTCCCTTCAAAGCCGAGCTCCAGTGAAGTAAGGGTCCTTATATTTACCAGATTCGGCAGAAATGATTTATTCACCGCAGCCTATTAATTTAGTTCATTTCCACCCTTGATGCCACGCCTGCTCGCAGCACCTCACAATTTGATGTGGTTACATCCACTTTAAGTATTGAATTGTTTTCAGCGCTGATTGCTGTTGCAACACCCTACGCTTGTAAAGCACCTTGAAATTGAAGAACTGCGTCTGAATCAGATGACGGGTAGCGCCTGCCAAGAAAAATAGCAAATGAAAAAAAGCAGATATAGAAGAGAGAGAAAGAAGGGGAAATACAAAGTGTTTTTCTTGTTCTTTCTTCTCTCTGGGATCGATACAGTGTGAGAAACTTGTATGTATTTGTAATCCATCTTGGTCAGTGCTAATTACTTAAACCAATGTATGAGTCTGTCTGTATCTGTGTGCCCATATTCATTCATGCCTGTATTTCCCTATAGGTGCTGTAGTGAATTATGGATGCTAAATGAATGATGAAACATAGTGGAGAGAGAGTCACCTTTTTAAGGCGTGAATGAAGGCTGGGCACTCCAGAGAGTACGGCCTTGAAGCCGGATCAAAGCTGTGAGCCAAGCTGTAATAGATGATGGAATTTAATCATGTCTGCCTATAGCGCTCCCCTTTGCTGTCTCCCAGTCCCTGTCTCTCTCCCTAGCTCTCCCTCATGCCCTCTCTCTATGTTTTTATGTTGTTCAAAATACATCTGCTATCTTCCATTTGTTTTGTTCTGTGATTTGATCCGATTTTGCCAACGCAGCAACAAGCTAGCTTTCTAAATGCAAATCACAGACACAGTGGGTGTAGCCTACTGTATAAAAGAAACATCATTAGGACAGATTGATGTTGTACAGGCCAGTTTCATGTCACATTAATGTGACATGAAACTGACTGACATGACAGCTCCTCCTTTTCTGGGAAAACCCTCTAAGTAGCTTAATCTGAACTAGTAACCTTCCAGTCATAGGGTTTGTCCCACCACTGCTGAAAGCTCCTAAAATAAATGTCAGGTTTATTGTATTTAGGTGAAAACTATGATAATAAGTATGAATAGCATGCTGGCCAAAGGGGTGCACGCATACTTTATGTTAACTTACTGCAAAAAAACTAAAATTAAAGATATATGAGTTACTGCAAAAAAACTAAAATTAAAGATATATGAAAAGCCCTATTAGGCATCCAAATCTCTGGCCTCTGTGGTCTGAATAATAAATGTTGTCTGAGTTTGTGGACATACACTGATGGTTAAAACATGTACAGCCCTGATTGGCTGACGTTCCTAGTGAATCTGTGTGGGGGCTGTGCTGTCATTTGACTAAGTTCATAATTAATCTATCGTGAACATGTAGCAAATACCAAAATCCCTAGTCATCATTATTTCAATGTTTTACATGTAGCATACTTTAAAGCCATATTGAACTTTCTTCAATATATATATATGGTATATATAACGTATATACAGTATATATAAATATTAAACCCTCAGCTTCCTTACCTCAGTATCATTCCACAGTTTTGTTCTGCATGAAATGTGTTCACAGTACAGAACTGGAAATAACAGGAATGTATTTTCTTTCTACATGCATATATTTTAATTTAACTACCACTACTTTGTTATACTTTACTTTTTATGACTTTTTGTTATATGGAACATTAGAGGTGAATACACCTTTCAAAAGGAAGTAAACAACATTGTATGCAAGAAAGTCAGAAGATTTTTGGCGGGAAAATGTTTAGGATCATTATGAAGACAAATCACAAGAGGAATCTGTTTGTATCTACAGTATAACAGCTGCACCTTAAGCAGCACGCTATTAATCAATGGTGCATTTGTAGGGATTATTGAACACTGAAACAGCCTTAAGGCATAAGCATAGGGGTTCACAAAAGCAGTAAAGAATGGGATTAGTCAACTTAAAATGCTTATGAAAGAGAGGCTAATAGTCTCCTCTGTGCCTGAATTGATACTCTCTCAGCCAGCGGGTGTATGGCAGTGATGAATAACTGGGGGGTCTGAAGGGAGATATCTATCACGGATAAACACGCCAAGTGCTATAGTTTAAAGCGGTGAGCACGTCTGCTTATGACTAGCTCACACATCACCTCAGCCACTCCTGTTTTCCCTAATGGATTCTCCGTCCCAGCCGTTTGTCTCTCCTATACTTTCCTCTTGCTTTTTATTTTATTCCCCCTACTTGGGCCAGCCAGCAACACCACTCCCTCACTGTCAGCGACTGTGCCTTTTCTTTGATATTTCAAATAAATGTCTCTTCACCACCCCTCCATTCCTCCATTGCTTTTTTCCTCTTTGGCAGTTACACTACCCACTATTTACTGTCTCCATGCATTTCTGTCCCCTCACTGTTTCCTCTTTAGACACCACACCCCCCCCCCCCCCCATCCAGGCTCCATCCAGCGGTAATGAGTGTAACTGAAGGTGGTCCTGGCCAGAGGTGAGCTGGAGTGAGCCAGGAAGTTAATAAGGATATTGACCTTGAGAAAGATAGAGAGAGAGAGAGAAAACATGTACAGTAAATGAGTGAGGGAGGGAGGAATATGAGACAGGGGCCAAGAACCAAGAATGCATTCATTGATTCATACTGTCGATGCATAAATGTGTTCATGTCTAATTGCGTGGTGTGTAAATGCCAGACAAGGGGAGGGTCATATGTCACTTTCGCAGTGGAACAAGGTGAGTGTGGGTTGAAGACGTTTTGAGCAAACATACTCTTTTCAGAAGAATTCCATTCAGCTTGTCTAAATGGGGCCCCAAGGTGAATGCAGTAAAACTAAGAGTGGGAAAAAAAAGCATTTATACATCATTAAATCATTCTTTGGTAAACAGAAAGTAAAAGTATGAAACAATGAATACATTTAAACTATATTTGACACAAATTATTTATAGGAAATAAGATAAAAACAATTCTACCCGTGTTGAATGTCTGCCACTGTGAATATTGCAGAGCATCGTATTTGAGAACATCTGTGGCTGTTGTCATGGACATACAGCACAAGCGAAATCTTTCATTCCCTTTCCTAGCACACACATACAGTACGCTGCCGTTAGTGTGTGTGCCATGTCAGAAAGAAAAAAATACAGATACCTTTGTGATTTCTACCAGCCTCCATAGGCTACAGTATACCCATAGTCTATGTCCAACTCCTGAACTGCACCGGGCAACGGCATTCCCCCCTCCCTTTTACCTTTTTACCTTTGAAAAGGTTGGCGAAAAAATGAATGGGAGAAGCCACTGACACACTGGGCTCACATCACCATTATCACCTGCACGTTTGGGGGGTTAGCATAGAGTTATAGGGGGTCTAGCCTAGGCTATCTAGGCTATAGGCTATGCTTAGTTGGCGACTGTTATCATTGGGATGCAGCCTATTGGCCGATAGCTTGTTTTTGCGACATGGCAGTGGTGTGCTCATTTCGTCGGCATTTGCACTTTCCACACAAACTCACCTTGCTCAGTATAATGTCTCAAGCTCAACCCAAACATACAGGCTAAAGCCTATAGGTTAATGCTGAAGTCATGTAGCCTAAATACATGAGTCATATAATCACATGAACATGTCTTATCACGTTATAATAAAGTGAAACTATTTTATCCTTTGTTTTACTCTCAAGTAAACCAGCATACTTTAATAGAGAATTTGTTTTGTCATATCTTATCGAATGTCGATAAGATCGATAATTAACGAATATCTTATCCTCGAATCATCAAATCGTCCATCTCTATCTTGGTCCATCTAGATATGCCTAGTTATACCATTACTTTCTTTGCTCCATACTGTATAGTTTGACAAGCTGAGATGCTGCAACACTTGGACATGGATGGCATTTTTAATTAGCCTATACAATGCTACACATGCAAACCAGAAGCATTTTAATTACAGTAATTATTTGATTTACAATATTGTATTGATGGTTTAATTTGATCTCCAAATAATATAGTTTGTAATACTCCAGTGTTATGCATGGGGATTCTACAGTATAGTTAATGTTTAGCTGTGATTGTTTTTAATAAGTAAAGGGTAATTCCACTCTTAATCACCTGTATGCTAGTTCACATTTGTATTTTTGTCTCTCATATTGGTAGTGTATAGCCATCAAAAGCACTGTCATGGTGACATTATTGCGAGATATTCAATTTCTGCCACAATGGGATGTGATAGGGAAGGGGTGGAAGAAGGGTTAATCAGATTTTATGACAGTAAAAGTGTAAATGTAAAATTGAAATGTAAATCTTTGTTAAAAACCCTCTTCTAACATCTAACACTAAGGTCTTCTTTATTAGACATTTACACTTTTAGATCAAAAGAAAAAAGCCATTATTTATGGCTGATGTTCTATTTCTCACTGTGACAATAGTCTCAATGGTCCATAATGCACTGCGGCTGAAATACCAAATGCTCACAAAATATGTTACAGATGAAATATAAATACAGTAGAATTCTGTAACTGTAACGCTTTTGTTTTCTCATTCAGCATTGATTGTGATGGGTGCTCTCCACTCTTATTGGAAATGTATGAACCCACAAATGTAAACAGTTAGATGCTGAGCAAGTTATGGAAGAGTTTACAGAAAATGTATATATATATATATATATATAGTACTTAATAATAATAATAATAATAATAATAATAATAATAATAATAATAATAATAAATAAAAACTTTGTCAAATGCTAAATCACTAATGTCATATTCAAAGAACTTGTGGTATTCTCTTTTAAATTGGAGTCCAAATGGGAAAGAGTAGGGCTACAGGGTTTTGAGTTATTGCTTACTGTATCCTAAAACTGTGCTAGTAAAGCAGGCTGAGAGACATGCACCCAAATGACGTGAGAATTATTCTGTGCTCTTTGAAAGGGGCTGTTGCAGCAGTTGCTTAGAAACATCATTCACCCTGAAGAAGCACTGCAGCGTTGGTCAACTGAATGAGAATATAATATAGAAAAAATAGAACTTATCGTACAACATAGTTGCGGATGGGTGAATAGCCCAATGGATGCTAACTGAATACAATGGAAACCTACAGTATACTGGGGTCCCATATGAAGCAAAATCTTTTGAGAAAGAGTGCTTTCTATTAAGATTTTTCACAAAAGCAGCAGACAAAAGAAGCAATAGTCAGCTGTTTGTGCCGGATAATCGGACAAGCGGCAACATGGAGTTATCTATTTCTCATGAACGCCAAAAAGCCTAGCATAAAGTGGTGCTCTCCTATGTATGAGAACAGAGCCATCATTAATCTGAGCCACAGAATCATCTCAAAGGGGTTAGTGTTATATTTTCATGGCCTTGAGAGACAGGAAGTGAGAAAATAAGTGAGAGGATTGAAAGGAGAAAGAAGTGATACAATCAGATGATTTTTTTAACAGTTAAAGAATTCATAGCTAAGCAAGCAAGTACAGCACCTTTGGAAAACTCCTGACAAATAACCGCAGATTTTAGGGGGATTATTTTTCTTTTTGATATGTCCCTCAACACTTTTACCACAGTCTGTCACATTTAGACAGGCATTTGCTGGACATTTAATGACAAGACTCTGGCCTTGTTACCCATGGTTCCCAGTAGAATCAGCAGTCGACCCTGGTACTGTCATTAGTTGTGCGCTTATCACAGTTATCACACCGATTTCTTTCACCTATTGATTGCAGTCCCTGTCCAGATTGTTTTTAATTTGGTTAACAGAATCAAGTTAGTACTCATCCTCTCTGCTTCATAATCTAACACACCTGTGGTTTTGACCATTCTGGCTTCCCTTGCCAAACACAAGGGAACATTTGTCAATTCTTAGTCTAATGTTTCTTTGCTGATGTGGAGACTGCCCCTGCTTGATGAGAGTCCCAATCAATGAAGTGTCACCAAGATAGTTCTCTATCTCTATCACTCATCTGGTATCCATCTTTTTCTCAGCTCTCGTGGCCTTTACGCCCCCGTCTCATTTAACCTGTTTTTTTCATATCAGTCCGTTCAATATATGCATTGATTTCTTTCAGTCAGATTCGTTGTCTTATGTTTCTAGCTGATACTGTCCTCCACACAGACCACACAGCCCACCAGACTGTAATAGCAACCAATATAAAACAATATGGAGTGACAAGGCACTCAAGCCTCTAAATATGTTGTCCTTTTTGATTGAATTGGTATGGGAAGACAGCAGCTGTTGTTGCAGTAGTTCACCGACACTTCAGTAGCAAACACATTTGTTACTCAGTGGGACTCTCATTATCATGTATCTGCAAACTTGTGTCACATTTAGCATAATCTATTTTTCAGGCATGGGGACCATGTCGGTGTGCCACCTGTTACCTTCTCAGACACCTCCTTAATGCCTTTTCCTTGACGCCATCTTCAACTCATCTCAGGGAGGTGCTGTTGGTCGACTTGTAGGTCTGTTCATTTAACAATGAACATTTATTAAACAGGTGTCACTCATTCACTCACTCACACTCTGTGTGTTCAGAATCAGACCAACAGTTTTTGGATTTATTCAGCTCTGTGTGACAGTTCCAATTTGGATTTACGTGCAGAGGAAAACAAATCATGAACATAGTGTATTACCCTGTACACGCAAACACACAAACTATGGACATCACATGCAATATAAATACCAGACTGAAGCATTACACATATGATGCAGCTTATGAATGGCCATCAATCTATTAATTAGACAAAAGCAACAATACTAAATCAACTGAATGAATTTAAATGTATGCCTTCTTTTTATTTTTATTTTTATTTTTTTCTAAGAATTGTGTCTGCCGGACTCTTTCAAGACTTTTAAGAGCTACTTGAAATACAAGCTAAAGGCTACTTACGTAAGAAAAACCAACTGTGTTTAATGCAACACATAGAAATAGGGTAGAAAGAAAAATCAGTTTTATGTTGTTGCTGCTGCATTTATAAAGAGAAGGGAGGAGTGGTAGATTTTTCTTGATGTTAGATTCAATCTGCACTTGATTTATTGTCGAGTTCCAGGCAAACTCCTGGTGGATAAACAACTGTGGAAATAGCTGATCAATGCAAATTGGAGTTTGAATAGGCGCTGTGACCTTTAGAGAATTCCACCCTGGGAAAGAATGGAAGCTGTTCACTTTGCTTGTCCTTGCTTCTCTTATACCCAGTACCGGAAGAAAACTATTGCCATAGCAGTTCATAGAGCTGTCCTTTGACTCACACAAGATTAGCACTGAACCAAACTCTTCTCTATGACTGTTTTGGCGCTTTGTCTTTGTAGCAACATTACTCAGAGAATAAAATACACTGCTTTTGAATTTTGACTCAGAAACTCAAAGTGGATGTGCTAAGCTCCACTCTGGCAGCAGGCACCAGTGAATGCACCCTTGTGTTTGTCCCAAGCAGTGTTTGTCTCAGTGTGAGAAGCACCACATGGAGAGACAATGAAAATCACACTCTAGCATGTGCAGTTAGATATTTTTATTTGAAGGTTTGAGTTTATTACATTGCAAATACATAACCTGGGCTAAATAAATTTAAATGCTTGTTGTATTCAAATAGGACATAATCAGTTGAATAGCATTTTTACAGCACATGTCACAATAGATGGATTTCTGTACTGCCACAGAAAATTGAGCTTTGCGTTCAGTCTTGCTTCATCATTAATCATCACTGAGAAATCCCAACAACAATATTTCTGGGCTGTCAAGTTACCTCTAACATCTCCAAAACATCTCCAACCCTACTTAGGGTCTTACTGATATATCTGACGATACTGTATTTACTTCGTCTCCACGCACCTGTTTGTTTGAAGATAGTGTTAGTGAAGATAGAGCTGCTAACTAATATCCCGAAGGGACAATATGCACCTGTAACCTAAGACAGCAGCAGGTGTTGGATGCTAAGTCTGCTGTAGGAAGAGGCCAAAGAGACCATTTCTGACTGATATAGAAAGAGAGGAGAAGCATAATTCTCTCTTCAGGCACCACTTCTTGTTGGCTGGCTCCATAAGCTTCACTACAAGATGCACCACTATTCTGCCTTCCAAGTGAAATGCGTTACTCATTTAGGCACACTTCCCAGGTGATCCTGTGAACTTCTTGGAGATTGCACGCTTACACAGACTGATGTCTGTTGAAGACTATTTGTTTTGCAATAAATTGGCGGATACTTGAATCCAATACATGACCAGTTTGACTGCAATCATCAATGGTTATAGAAAGGTTTGCACGTTTTGCTTATTCCATTATCCTAAGATACACATCTCACACTATGCATAATTTATTCACATACCCATGTTTTCTTTCATCTATTTGAGTGATTAGCACTAGACAAATCTTTAAATATATTATTCAGACATTGGCTTGAAAGTTGCTGTATTCATAAATGGCCTGGGCGAAATATTTCAAACCAAAGGAAATTTACCAATGTTACACTGTTTGTATAAAGACCAGTATATCAAAACGTACACAAATAAATTCAAATAAAAACGGTAAGCCATGTGAAAGGTCATAATGGCAGAACAGTGATAATGGAATACGTTATCATATGTCTGCACATTGGTCAATAAAGACACATGGACTTTGTCAGGTATTACTTTGAGCGTGCATATGACACAAACTGACACCTGTGTACAATACTATTTCAGCACAATCTCTGCTTACAAATGAAACCAGAATGAAGTGTAATGCTACTGAGTGTGTTATAAACCTCACCCTCTGTCATCCTCACACCTGCTCTATACCATGACAAACTGTGTCCCCGTGGCAACAGTGAAAAATAACATCTAAACAAAGGTAGAGAAATAGATAGAGGCAGAAGCTGGAACACATAATAATCTGAGTGCAATGGTGGAGATTAGGTTTGAGGAAGGAGTTATCAAGTCCCAAGAACCATGCTTTGATTATATTGTGATTTATTAGATTGGAGTTTTCAATGGTCCCCTTATAATACTTTGTCATTAGTATGTGTCTAGGCCTGTGTCCAGATATCTTTTAACTAGATTAAATGTATACACCCGCCATGCCCCTCAGCCTGTAAGCACATTCAAATCGGATTTCCCTTTTCCTTGTGAAAACAAAGCCACGTATGTCAATTGTACGCTGTTTACGTTCTGTCATGTTGACATAAAAAACACTGCTCTTTTTGCTTGTTTTCCATCCCCACTTCTCTCAAGTCGACATGGCATTTCTGACAAGCATTTTATGATTTGATCCATAGCTCCTGTGTTCCACCTCACAACGATTTGCCCCATGTCTGCCTTACATGAATTGGAAATGCAGTTTGTAATGCAGATGGCAGGGATTTGCAATTTAGGTTCAATTTAAACCTGGATGTGACTTTGTTCTGTCTGAAGATGCACCCTATAGCGCTGGGATTATACAAGGTCATTCAGAAGCGTACACTGAATCAACGCTTTCATGTATGCTTTTATATGCTGAGTAATACTTTGATAAATGCAGCAAGAAATTGTATGTATAATCTTATGTGTTGTATGGATGTATGGATTATGTATGGATTTAGAACATAATTATGCATCAGCACATTCTTCTTTAAATAGAAATAGAAATATCTTCTCGTGCATTTTATGGCTGTATTTGTAGGAGCGCGCCTTGCGCATAAATACATAAGTGCAGTCTTTTTTTAGTCTTGCTTACAGAAGAAGGGTGCATCAAGTCCCTCACCTATTATTCACTCGGCCTCTGGATAATAAATTGGAATTCAAGAGGGTGTTGTACGGTGTTACAGGCTGAAAGAGAACCTCTGTCATGCCAGGCCAATCTTTAAAGCTTGTCTACAACAACAAAAAAAAGGACAAATAAAGTAGGGAATTGTTGGCGTCATATGAATTGAAAAGCTGTGGTTCCCCACCACTCAAGTGTATGTGATCTCTTGGTGTTCTGCTCTACTGAATGCACTTTTCTTTTATCAGCTGTAATGTAATGGCTTTATTTGCCATTCTGAAAAGCATTCTCCAATGACAGTGTCACGCACATTACACTACAATGCTTTTTATTATACTTGCAGGCTTGGAGCATTCTTTGGTGGAGCCACAAAAAAGCAGGTTTCAATACTGCCAAAGATACATTTCAGTAGTGTGAAATGATAAAGTATACAGTGCAAATCAATAGCATGTTGAGATTTTGTAAAAGAAAATCAGTTTCTCTGGCCAAAGTTAGCCAGAAATGTAAAACACAAACGATGTCACAGTATTTTAATGCTGTCAGCAATGTTACATAACCAACTGTAACTCTAAATAGGATTAAGTGTGTCTGTAACTAACCGCACACAGGAGTAGTAGATTTTCAGACATTTAAACTGTGTTACACTTGCTGCCAGGAGTAAACCTGCTGTGACAGACAAATTGTTCTGAACGCTGAACATGATCAATCTAAGAGCATCTTTGTGCATCCATGATAGTGCAGTAATTACACCAGTCTATACTGCTGATATGTGGGCCTGTGCAGAGCTGCCCTCCCCTCAGTCACCAGTTGTTGTTCTCCCCGTCCTACATTCTGCCATCTGGATGTGACTCCATCTTTCTTTTTCCTGCTTTCAAACCCCGCCTGCCACTGCCACGCACACACACACAGAGAAACATCCCCGTGGTGACAGATGATTCTGAAAGCACGGGGGCCCAGAGTGCCAGTCTCTCTTCCCCCAACACCCCCCCTCCCCCCCACATATGCCAGCCAGCCTCTGCACCACTGCAGAGCCATTCTGTCTTTTAATGGACCCTGCAGACAGCGCTTTTCCTCCTAACTGCCTTGCACTAAATTCTTTGACTTTCACCCCCACATCCCAGGGCTGTCTGTTCCGGGGAGTCACACTGCGGCATCTGTCTTTGTCTCCGTCTGGGTGTATTTAGGAGGAATCAAGGCAGACACGTCCGCTGGCTGAGCCCGCTACGCGCGGGGAGCGGGGAGCAGCCGGGGTAGTCTGTCACACCCCGCCGGTTTTCCTCAGCCCTCAGCGTTGTATGCCGATAAAGGCACCGGGACGCACCGCATTATATAGCCTGGGCATGTAAGTTCAAGGAAGGGCGCTCGATGGGAAGAGTTGAGGCTCGTTTCTGGTCAAAGTTGACCACTACAGTGCAGGTCAAGTGGCAGGAGGGTCTAGTGGTCTGGGCTTTGGCTCCTACTCGCAAGGTGTTGGTCTACTTAAAGCGTCCTTAAGACAGGTGCCTCACAAATATCTGCTACATTTTAATTGTATTATTGAGTTGCTTTGGATAAAGACATCTGCTCAACTGTAAACATATTGATTATTCCGATAACTGTTTTTTCCTGGCTTCCACATCATGTTTATTTTCTAGCAAGACAATACTTTGTCCTTGAAGATAAAATCCCATACATATATATGTATCCAGTATATACTGTATATTGCCATGGTTTCCACACTTCTCTATATTTCTGGACACTGTGCTGCACTCCAACATACACAAACTGTGTTTAATTGTGTATGTAATTGCCATAGTGTAAACACTTTTAGCAAAATCAGTGTGCCTCCAATCAACATGAAATTCTAGCCTTGTATTGCCTTGCCATCCTGATCTCGAGAGCTCCACTTTGACTTTGCTGCCAATATCAGTCTGGTACCCTTATATTCCATGCAGTCATAAAGGCAGCGCTAATACATGTCCATAAAACTCCCATACATACATTTGGACCACCTACATATATCACTTCCATTCGGAACTTTTTTAGCATCTGCTGGAGTGCCCGTGGAAAATAAAACAGGTGAACTAGATAAAGAATATAAAATGTCTAGTAGTCTGGGTGTTGGACTCCCAGCCAGAAGGTTGTGGGTTTGAGCCTCAGAATTGGCCTACCTGAAAGCATCCTTTAGCAAGATGGCTAACCCCATCACCTGCTTTTTTTTTGTATTCGTTGTAAGTACCTTTGGATAAAAGTGTCTGCTGAATGACCTAAATGACCTACAGTAATGTAATGTTGATGTTACCAACACTATATAGGTTGTAGGTTCACACAGAAGGTTATGGGTTCGAGCCTCAGAATTGGCCTACCTGAAAGCATCCTTTAGCAAGATGGCTAACCCCATCACCTGCTTTTTTTTGTATTTGTTGTAAGTACCTTTGGATAAAAGTGTCTGCTGAATGACCTAAATGACCTACAGTAATGTAATGTTGATGTTACCAACACTATAAATAATGACAATACTAATCCTTGTTAAAAATACAGAGAATCCCTTTGTTATTGCAGTGCTGTCAAAGCAATATAAGGAGTATAAGATTGCTTATTAACTGTCTGGCGACACTACAATAACAAATTCACTGTCATCAAACTCTTCCCATAACCAGCCGGTAGCACAGCAAATAGGCCCTATATCTTCTCCACGGAGAAAAGCCTTCAATGCTGTTGTCAGCTCTTCTCATAATGAAGTTATACACTGCATTTCTGATAAAACGGCATAGACTGCCGCACTAAGCTTGAATGGCAATCGGTCGATGATTGGCCAGCTGTTTCGACAAACACTTTTGAACTGAGGGGTTCCAGACTGATATTGAGATGAAATTGGAGCTAATGAAATCCCACTGGAACTTACATTTGTAGACATTTGGTCATACAGTAGCGCACGTACGTAAATGCGTACACATGCACACGCACACACAGTGTAGGAGTGGCGTGGGGATTCATCTCGTCACAGCTTTGTGCCCAGTGTCCACACACACACACACACAATTCCACTTTTCAATCTATTTCAACCCCCTTGAGAGTGGACGCACACCGCCAGCCCTCACAGTGGACCACCCTGGTCAGGTACGGCCCCCTCAGTTAATGGTCCTTGTCCCTCTCCCCTCTGCTCCTATCTGGCTCTGTGGACCTTGTCTGGAATCCGTCCCCCTTTCTTTGTTGCTCTGAGCAGACCCTGCTCCTTTTTTCCACCTGACCCAATTACACACAACCCTCCCACCCCACCGACCCCAGTGTCCATTTCATGCCGCTCTGCGGGCCACACATTTCTCTCCTCGCCATCTCTCTCTGGTCTCCCGGTGTTTGTTCTGCCTGGCGCTTCGTGCTGTTGCTCTCTATATACCCTACCTGCATGGTCTATTTCTGTATGCCTGTGCTTTGTTTGCATTCTCCACACCTCCTCCCCATCGTATCACGTTTTCTCTCTCCCCGTGCCTTCTTGTGTTGCCCGCCTCCCCTTGCCTTAACAACACACACACGCATTCCCCATTGCCATATTTCACAATTCTCCCGGCGCCCCTTAACGACGCATGGGTGCCATTCAAAGCCCAACGCGGTTTCCCTGGTCGAGGTCAGTCGCGCGCCATTCACATATGACACAGAATCCGTCAAGCAAAAGCATTACAGGATAGAAATATTTATTCTCCTTTCTTATGTCCTGGCTTCGTTTTCCTTTGCCACATTGGCTCACTGTCCCCAGCTTTCTCTCTCTCTCTCTGTCTCTCTCTCTGTCTCTCTCTCTCTCTCTCTCTCTCTCTCTCTCTCTCTCTGTCTCTCTCACATTCATTTTCTCCTTCATTTCACCAACCGCTTTCTATCCAGCCGCCACTGGATTTGGTCCAGGCCTGGTGTGTTGGTTGCTGGGGTGGGGAGATGGGCCTGTGGGGGGTTGTTTGTGGTGGGGTTGCAGTGGGAGGACATCGTTTATGAAAGAAACACTTGAGAAAAATGTATCTGCCATATCAAAACCCCCACCTCAGAAACACTTCTCTTTTGGCTGAGCCACCACCACTATTATGATTCTTCCAGGAAAATCCCCGTAACAAGTGACGGTACATTTCAACATATCAAGGGGACATACTGTGTGTGACAGATATGATGAAACACCTGGAGAATGTGCACATCTCTTCACAGTTATTTCACCTATCACTCTAATTATCTTTTCCATTTTATTCCCCTCTTTCAGCACACATTCACGGGATCTTGATGAAAACATAAATTATGGTCACAAACAGTAAGCTGGATTTGCATCTTCTCAATTACATTTTGCCTCCTCCTTCCAATGTTTTACCCGAGGAGAAGAAATTAGAAAGATTAAACCAAAATATGATATGGAGATAATTTGCTCATTAAATGAGAAATGCACAAACAAAAAGACCTGAACAATTAACACCCACCAGCAAAAAAAGCATCTGGGAATATTGTTTTGGATCGCCTGTCTAATAAAATGTTCACAATCTACTGATTCTACTGATTCGTAAATTATTCAGTTTGGCATGTGCCTGTTCTGCCGCCCCCTCTGTATTATAAACAGTCATCCTTTTACACTCTTCTATGACTCAATTCTGCTCTTGTTTACTACTTCACCCAAGGTTGGCAGCAATCCGGTGACTCTGCCCTAGTCTGGCAGAGGTTACCAAGCTTCTTTTTCAAGCCTTGAGTGTCCTTCCAGAGTGTTACAAAACCCCACAGGTGTAACTCTGACAGATCCAGGCTGTGGGGAGCATTTGATTGGCCGTTTGAGACGGTGTCTGCAGCAGTCGTGGGTTTGCGTGGTGAGTGACAGGTAGGTGTTCCCCGCTGGGGCTGGAACCAGTCAAGGAGAGAGCTGGCTCCCACAGTGCGTGCACACCAATCAGCAGCATGAGAACCGAGACAGGGCATCAATCACGGCTCTCGTCTGTGTCAGCCTTTTGTGTGTGTGTGTGTGTGTGTGCGCTATCCCATGTCGCTTATCTGCGGGATAACCCCACGCGGGTCATACAAATGAATTAGCGGGGCGATAAAAGCCGTTTAAGGATTTTCAGATGTGTTCAGAGGGTTTCCTGAAATCTGCCGTGACAGATTGACTGTGACATTGGCAGCACAAGGTGCTTTTTCTATATGAATGCATACGCATTCATGGGCCACTGTACTGTATTGGGAATGCGTCTGCTAATGCATTCATCCTTGTATACATGTTTATATGAATGGTTGATGTGAGTCCACGAAAGAGGAATGTACATTGAGCTTGAGAACCAATTGGAACCGATTGTATCCCTGTTTCATAGACATGGCTGGTCTTTCATCTACCTGTAGATACAAGCATCTAGAAACAGTCCCTTTCCATGTGAGCCCGATTTATGGGTGAGAGATGGCACAACACATTCTTGATGTATTAGAGTGAGGGAGCGTGAGAGAGTGGGTTTGTCTGGATTAAGGTGTTATTGCTGTGATGCATCCCTGTTTGCTTGGGTGTATTTCCACCACCTGTCCCCTGTTACATGACTGCTGCCTGTAGAAAGCACCACCTACAAGCCTGCAGTAATTAAAGTGTTTGATCTCCTTCCCTTCCCTGCCGAGACACACGCTCTCAGACCGGCACATGGTGGTATTGCCGCTGTGATCAGTGACTGAATGAGAGGACAGAGCCACAAACTGACAGTGCAGAGATTGAACCGAATAGGGGGAGTTGGGGAGGGAGTGATAGGGGGAAGGGGTGGCTGGGTGGTGGGAAAAGGCAGAGAATGGGTTAGGGGGATAGAGAGAGAGGTAGAGATAACGAGTGAAAGAAATAGGCAGGGGAATGCACAAGCAGTATGCACGCCAGCATGTGTGAGAAAGATTATAGAACTGCTGAAAACTGACTATGTACATCTATATTCAAGTCACAACACGCAGGATTGTTATTTTTCCTTTTTCAGAGAAAGTATTTTCAGACAGCGTCCAAATAAGGTATTATTGAGTTGGCTTTAACAACGTTGAACTGTTTTAATCATTTTTAGTAGTTCTATCAAGTGGGAACAAATACCACCCCATGTACTGTATTGTACAGCCCTGCAATTGTTTAATAGCTATATTATGAATGTTATGTAGCATAAAGAAGCGTGAAAAGTGCTGTGACCATGTGCATTGCAATTCATTTTGCCCAGATTGATTGTCATATTATTTCTCTGTCAATAAGGCAATCCCATTTTTCAGTATAAGCTTAGCCATTGTGTCTTGAAATTCTGTGATTTTATGTTACCCTTATGGGCACTGCATTGATTTTTCTGGGCCATACTTACTCAACCCCATCTTCAAAGAGATGATGTAGTGGCATTTATAGAAGGCTAAGCCACATAGAAACGCTCAGACAAATACATGCATGAATTGGCACCAGCATGCACATACACACAAATACCAAAACATACAGATTTTCCTTACAAATACACACAAATACTAATGGTCCCCACAAATACTAATGTTCTCAACAAACACACATATAATAATCCCCACAAATACACACAAATAACCATTCCTTATAATCCCTGACAACCTTCACACAATGTGTCTAACATGCAGATACACATGCACATTTATGCATACACACTTACTGAGTCTCTCTCTCTCTCGCTCTCTCTCTCTCTCCCTCCCTCCCTCTCAAGAAACACATGTTCCAACCCCCTCTCTGATCTCCCGCCTCTGCGCTCTCCTCCACTGACCTTGGACCAGGCAGGATGGTTTGCGGAGACAGACAGGAGAGTAGAGAAGGCCTATTCATCTTACATCGGCATGCCAGCCCGACCAAACAAGCTCGGGGAAACAATCCCTCGCAAGGGAGGGCTGTGAGCATCTCCTGTGTGAGTGGCGCGATCCGTCAAATTACCTGAGCTCCCTGGACCATGGCCCAAACCCATACTGAGAGGCCGGCTGCAGACTTATGCTACACACCACATCTACACCCACACACATTTATAGGCATGCATGAACACACACAAACACACACACACAAAAGCCTACAAACAGAAACACACACAGAAATGCAGACGCGCGCACACACAAACATACACAGGAATGCACAGTCACACACGCAAACAAGCATGCAAACAGTCAAATATACATACACAGGAATGTACACGTGTGCACACAAACAGGCATACAAACAAGTATACATACATAGGAATGCACACACACATACAAACACACACGCACACACCGTGTGCCCCAAAGCAGCATGGGTGCTGAGTCTTCTCAGTGACATTTATTTTTGGCAGCCTGCTGTGGTCTGTGTGTGGGGCTGACCTCCTCTCATCCCAGTGCACTGCCAGAGGACTTCCCAGCCATGATTATAGACTCCTGCTCTGCCTTATTTTACACCACACATAACAGAAGGCAATGCACTTACGGTAATATATTTTCAATGCTTGTATTTCTACTACATTCGCCAGCATATTTCACTTTTCACTTTCTCTCTGTGTGTTCCGATCTCCCTTGTTTCCTAAATTGCTTTACAGCAGGCCCTCCTTTTTCTCCTCCGCCACTTGCCAATTCCCCTCTGTCTAGCTGCATGTACCTCCCCAATCAGCTGCATTTTAGCTTCCTTCTTTCTGCCATCATCTTCTCCCTTTAAGTTCTTCCTACATTCTGCCAGCCTTCTTTCTGCTTTTGTGTTACATTACTTCTTCTTTTTTGAAAAACTGACACTGTTCCCCAACCCACCCCCTCCAACCCCCCGTCCCCCATACCCCTTACTCCTCACACACACACATACAGCACACACACACACACTCTGACATGATAATCAGTTTGCAAATCAGTGCGGTGTCAGGGAGAGAGCTGAAAAGTTGTCTGGATCCCTCTGCCTTAATCTGGGAGATGGCGGAATGGTTATGGACCGCGGAGCGTGGCAGTTTAGAGTGGATTTATGTTTTATAGCAGACTCAGGAGGTGAAGATGGAAGCGATATTATTACTTTTGAGAAATGAAGCGCTCTATAAAAATACCCCTACAACAAATGTGAGTGCAGCTGCTTCTTTACAAGTCATTGATTGGTTCATTGGCGATTTATATTTGTTAAGTTGTCTGGTTAGATTCCATTCCTGGTCTAATTTCTATACCTATACAAGAGAACATTGGTGGAATAGCTTTGTCCACAGAGAGCAAAAAATACATATATGTATGAGGAGCAACCAAAGTAATTATCATTGGTTTCACAGCACGTACGATATGGTGTATGGAGAAATACATTTGACTGAAAAATACTGTAAAAGTAAACATGGGTTCTGTATTGGTCCTAAGGTCTTTTCCCTGTTCAGATAAAAAGTACTCAGGTTACTAATGCGTGTTTTCTGTCAACAGTCTAGAGTCATCTGGGATTTAACCATCACCAGTAAATTATTATCTTTGTTTACCTTAATTCAGTAATCATCGTTGACACGCTGTATTAAAAAGGAAAGCTAAAGGTCATGAGAGTTTACAGGCCAAGCGGTCAATACTTTATCATCCCTGGCAGAATAGCACAGAACATAAAACTGAAGGAGAAGCAAGTGGCTTTTATACAAGCACCCCTCTGGGACTTTATCTTACCACAAGCCCTTCCAGTGAAGCCGAGAAAATGAAAAGGCTTTCCCACCAAGGTGGTTTTAACAGTTTTCCTCATAGAATGTGGTCAGTGTTCCATCGTGGGCCTTAATGGCTTCAGTAAAGCTGCTGATTGTCTGGCAGGAGATCCTTCCAGAAGGTGAAGTGCGCTACAATGGATGGGCGCTTATAGGATCACGGCGAGGTGAGTTTAACAGCATCAACTAACTAGAGCCAACATCGGCGTTATCCCTACACAGCTAGTGGAACAGCTGGGCTCTAGCTGGGCTCTTCTGCACCCACCCACTGTCATTCTCTCCAAAACTTTGTTCCTCTCAATTTAGCCCGTTCTGCAGCCGTAAGCACAGACGGTGCTTTTCCTTTTTTTCTCTCTCTTTTCTTTCCCTGGAGGAGGAGCCGGAGTCACATTTGAGGGGATCCCACAGCTGTGGCACATGGTGGGCTGACATCAGGGCTGCTGGAACGCATTTGGCTCAGGTGCAGGGAGGCAGAGACGGAGGGAGGGAGAGAGGGAGGGGCGGGGGTGGTAACATATGAGGTGCGTATACAGCACCGCCACGCAAGGCCAGGAGCAGGGATGGATGGATGGAGCTTGAGGGAATGAGACTAGCTTGGCTGATTTATGCTCCTGGGTTGCAACTAGAAAGCTGAGTCAGCCGGAGAAGGAGATGGCTGTGTGTGTATGCGTGTGTGTGTGTGTGTGTGCGTGTGTGTGTGTGTGTGCGCGCGTGCCTAATAGCAGAACTCCTGTTCTCGTAAATGTGTTTACCCTCCGTCTTCTACCAAGACGGAGAGAATAGGGGAAGATCATTTCAAGGTCGTTGCCCCCTTGTCTGATCTGGGGCGATCTTTCCCGACGAGGTCTCGGAGCAAACGGACGTGGCGGCTAAGCTAACGAGTGTATCGATTCGGATTGTCACAATAGTGTTGAGTCATCACTTATGCACTGTCTCCGTCTATGCACCGTGCGCACACACACACGCACAGATTCTACGTTATTATAGAAACAGAAATATCTCACCCTTCTTGGGATGCCTCCAGGGCGACGTGTAAAAAGCAAATAAGGATGACTGCTAATGAGGCACAGTGCTGTTGTTGTAAACGTGTTTCGAGAGGCACTTAGACAAACCCTCTAAGGATTTGTATTAGAAAATCAGGTGGGATTTCTATTGAGTGTATGAAGAAATTCTATGTCATGTAAATAAGTGCACAACAAAACTAGAGGCATTGCTTACAGTAATTAAGAGTAGTACTACTTGGTGGCGGGAGCATGATCCCTAACTGCACCATTTTAGCAGGCCTCGACACAAATGTGCTATGATATTTAGGCATCCCATTTCTTTGTTTACTCACCTTTAATAAGACAATGCCCTTTGAGCCGAGTCACTGTCTGTTTTGAAGAGGCAGAAGAAAACACACCAGCGTGTTTTGATTTTTCTTTCTTATGACACCCAAACTTTCCTCGTCTGTCTCTGACCTGAAATGAAATTCCATTTCCGCTGAAGGAAAAGAGCATAAATGCAAAGCATGTAACCAGGACTGAACCAAGGCAGGTGTATAGGGGGTGGCAGGGGGCGGAGGGGGGAGTATGTGGAGGCTGTGAGAAAAGAACCTTGGCAACGAAGGGAGGTGAGCGGAAGCGAAACACAAAGCTAATTTTTTCTTTTTGTCAAGGTGGAAGTTATTTGTGCCGGATCTGTGGCAACGGAGATGAGGATGTGACACACACACACACACACACACACACGCGCGTGCCCATATATGTGATGCCGTCAGCAGGAAATGTATAACTCCCTCAGGAGTCACAACGGCCTGCTAATATCAGTCCCCACTGTACCCCCCACGTGACCTTACAAATCACCTGCCTCACAGTGCTCCACTCCCCATACTTCTGTCTAGCAAATACACCCGGTTTGCTAATCGGAACCATCCATTATGTGAGGGTAGACTTGTTTCAAGTCACTGTGCCACGATGGATGTGGTTCAAGGCTTGAGGAAATAGAGACAGAGAGAGAGAGAGAGAGAGAGAGAGAGAGAGAGAGAGAGAGAGAGAGAGAGAGAGATGAAAGGGAGACAGAAAAACTGAGAGCATGAGGGAGCAGATTAACTTAGCCATCTACAGTATGACATGATTGTGCTATTACACGAGCATGTGCTGAGGCATGAACCCCCGTGCAATATACCCCGTGTATTCGTTTGCAACACATATCCTGGACTAATTGGAGTGCTCAACTCCAGCGCACGCTGTCACAGCTTTGCAGTAGGCCTATGATTCTATTGCGCTGGTTTAGAACCACGAGACTTTTACAAAAGTGTATTTCCAGGCACCCTTTTGACACAGCATCTGTTTGAAGTAAGCGCATAAAAGAACCTCATTATATTTTTTCTCTCATCTCTCACAGTGGTATGATTTAGTTGCATTTGCGCAGGGGAACTAAAAGTAACATCGGCTTTCGCTTTTAGCGGTCTCACTACGTATTCCACATTCGACATTACGTAAATCAGTGGAACGCATGTAGCACCTGTGTGTGTGAGTCCGTGTGTGTGTGTGTGTAGGGTGGGGGGTCGGTGGGGATATGACAAATCCGCGCTCTGTGACTTTGTGGCGTCATTCCATTGACTGGAAGCACACCGGGGAGCCCGTACGGCCCGGTAGTGGAGCGCTAGCCGGTAAAACAATGACAAGCCCTATCTATCCACCCCAGGGTGGCTCCTGCAGAAAATCTGCCGTATTAAACTGAGCCCTGAGATAAAGTGGCTCCGCGCATAGTTCAACCACAGAGGGAGATGCTCCGGTCGCCTTATGCATTCCAGTCAGGCTGCATATTGTTTGATATAATCAGCGCAGACCCGAGGGGGGAACCGCGAAGCACTCAAACACACAGCTCTCCCAAGGGTAATATAAGTCTGAGTAACTCTGACATGATTTATGTGGATTCAATGCATGCCTGTGAGCAACACTGCATTTTAAGGGGGGAGGGGGGGGATTTCTACAATTTAATGTTTTTTTTTTTTTGGGTGGGGGGTGGGGGGGGGGGTGGAATGTAAAATTTGTGTGTATTTGTGCAATTTGTGTGCAGTGAGAATAACAGTGTGTGGCAGTGTAGAGATAGTGTGCATGTACGAACAGCATCCAGAAGCCGGCCCCAGTTGTATGCTTCACTAACAGACACAATTTGTGTGCATTGAGAATAGCAGTATGTAGCTGTGTAGCGACAGTTGTCATGTAGAGCGGCAGCGAGAAGCCAGCCCCAGTCGTATGCTTCACTAACAGACACACCTTCGCACACTAAGTGGAACTGCAGTGGCTCGGTGGCTTTGCTACCTGACAGCAGAAGGTTCTGGGTTAGCAACCAACTGGGGCCTTTGTATGTGGCTTTTACCCCACATAGACATGTGCTCGTGTGTGTGTCCTACAGGTGGTCCCCTAGCATGGCTCAGCCTGATTATTGCTCAAATTGTTTCTGAGTTTACAGCCCTGTTCGCTTTAGCGTCTGCACAGCCACCCGGGATGAAGGACCAATCAGTGACACAACACTCACACACACACACACACACACACACACACACACCCGCCACAAGACATGCATGTTGGTGTTATTTCCCTGGTATTACCCTTGACCAAGGCGCTGGATGCGACGAGAGGACACATTTCCCCACGAGGATCAACAGAGTGTAACTTCATTTTGCTCGTCCCAATGCAGGCCAGGAGGGCAGGCATATGGTTCTGAAAGGCCATTGACTCTACAAACATGTTCACAGTATGATTGGATAGGAGGGTTGAGAAATAATAAGAAAAAAAAAGAAAGAAAGTTCCACTTGCCCGAGCTGGGATACCAAGATAGAGGACTTTACATATGAATGGGACCGCTAGGGCGCTACAGTACTCCAAAACGGTGAACAAACGGAGGAGCACCACCGCAATGCCCTCGGTGAACCTCTTGCTTCGGAATATAGGCATTGCAGTGATGAGGCAGAGCAAAAAAGGGGGCTGCATAGAGGGGCTATGTGGAGCATTTGACGGCAAGGGTCTGGAGGCCTTGATAGGTAATGTAAATCACCGCTGTGCGCTTCACTGGAGAGAAAGATAGAGAAAGCAAGAGACGGAAGAGAGAGAGGGAGGCGGATGCTATCAGTCCATGAAAAGCAATGAAAAAAGATAAAGCTAGAGCCGTCATAGCTATAATATTTGACAGGAGATTTTCAACTGTTTGCTTATACTGTTTTCTGAGATATCAGCCAGGCATTATTATTGCCTACTGACTAGACCAAAATTTGCGCCTGAATTTAGAGGCTTTCCACCTGCTATTCCGCTCGACATCCTCCTAATCTTACTGGAGTCAAGTGTTAGCCTATGGTGCAATGCGAGGCCAGTGTAGCTTCACATCTTCTGTGTAGGGCTTGGGGGTGGAGCAAGATTTATTATATGATTATCAAAAGTTCATCTTGAATTGCTGTTCCAGCTCACTGTTATTGTCTGAAAAACAAGTGCGAAGAAAGTCTGTGCATGTGGCTGTAGGGGAAGCAGCAGAGGCAGAGAGCATAGGCGCTCAGGCGAGGGAGGGCCTTGTGTCTATTGAATGCTGTTTTCAGCCACATGGGTAATTCTGTCTACAAATCCAGGAGTGCACATGAAATGTTATATTTCAATATTGGATAAGATAATTCTTTATTGACCCCGAAGGGAAATTATTCATTACAGCAGCATAAGGAAAAGAGAGAGACAAATACAAAACACTAAACACTATTTACAAATAGGCCTATACAGATAAATCTGTAATGGTTGCTACTTTGCTGTTAACAAATAAGCCCAATGTGGGCGTCTACAGCGTAGTGCAATTACCAGAATATAAATTGACTGGTGAGAAGTCATCGTAGCAGAGACAAGTGCGTTAAGTGATGCAATACATCGGCTCTAGTACAGTACAGAGAGCCATATACGGCACACCATCCAGTAGTCTCCATACATTCCTGTCTTGCATGGCTGCATACTTAGCATTAGCCATGAAAGGTCTCTAATGGAAGAGTGGGCAGTCGTGTCCGGTGTAAATGTATGCAATACCACAGTAGGAAAACGCACACGCACGCACACACTTGCCTAACCCGGTGAGAGCAATTGTTATTTGTCATGCCCGTGTCGCACAATGCAGGTCTTCGTGACAAGATGTTTCCAAACATGCTCAGCGCATCTAATCACATCCGATTAATTAATCCAGCCAGATGTGCTCATCCATTCGTTGATTTATTTGTCCACCTAAGCATGTAAATTGTAAAACAAAAAAGGGAGGGGTTGGGGGTGGGGGTGGTTGTGGTAGTGGGTGTGTGTGTGTGTGTGTGTGGGAGGGGGGGGGGGGGTAACAGAAAAAAAATAGTGTGAAAAGTGAGAGAGCATCAATATTCCACCAGGGAAGGTGTGGGAGGAAGGTGTGGGAGGAGGGGTGGGGGGGCGGGGCCCTATCCCTCCTCTCCGCTAATTAAAACTAACGACTCCAGGTGTGCGCGGAGCCGGGCGGAGCCGCGCCAGGGCAGCGTGTTTGTATTGGTGGTTCTCCTTCATTACCGTCGCCATCTATTCTCCTTAGGAATCTACCGCGGTATTGACTGGGGGCGCCGTAACACACAGGGTACAGGAGCGAGGGGCGGGGCTGGTGATCTAAATGCTAAATATACGGCGTGATGCATTGTTGTGAGGAGCGGCGCGCATATGCGGGCAGCAGGACTGGCTTTTGTTTCGTTCTGTTTTTGTCGGGACGACGTTCATTCTGCGGTGCAGGTCACCGGTGATATTGGCCTTGTAAAGGTTCCCCTCTAAGCCTGGAAGCTTGTTTCTTGGCGGCTGAAAGGTCGATTAACACATTTAAGCATGCAGCCTGGAATCAATGAAAGGAGGGGAAAGAAAACGAGAAGAGAAATTGATGAAGCGGGCGAGAGACAGAGAGGAGTTCAAGGCGTCACGTTGAATCACACAGAGACGCGCGCACGCACGCACACAAGCACACACTTATAAACACTGGAATGTAGTTCTACCTGACACATAAGCCTGTTTTTGATATGCGTGGCACTATGTCAAGTAAAGCAAAAGGGGCTGAATCTTATTTTTAAAACTACTTACAGTGGAAAGAAAACTCTTCGAAACAGATTACGGTCTCCTGGTTTACACCCACTATCTCAGAAACATCTACACAAAAATTTTCTCAAAGGCTGTGGCTGTGTGTGTGTGTGTGTGTGTGTATGTGTGTACAGTATGTGCATGTGTGTGTACTGTCTACATGGGTCTGTGTTCATCCCACAGATCTTTCCATCAAAGCGTTTACCTTTTTCAACATCAAAGCTATAGTCCCCTGTGTCGAAGATGTTGTCATTGCGGTGGCCATTGGCCAGAAATCAATGTAAACAAACAGCTACCTTGAGACTGATAATCATCTTTTAAAACAGACAAATAGCATTATTCCAGTTGCTTCAAAGGGTTTTAGTGATGTGTGTTTCATCCCCGCTATACAATTGTAACACAACAGTATCGCAATAGCAATCATTTCTGTTGAACTTTTAATGCAATGCACTGTATTGTCACACCTGATAAGATAACTATAATTTAAATGAAATCCAATAAACAAACTTGCCTGGAGTAAAAGCACTCAGCTATCAAGGATGAGACAACACACAGTCTGTTTGTGGTGGTTTTGCCAATGGCATTCAATTGTGTTATGTTGATTGTGAAAATAGCCCCTAACAAGGTTGATTTTCATTTGATGGTTCTATTCTCTCATAAGTTTTCTTGGGCATAGGCCATATCCTTAAATTCAACAAGTGCAGTTGTGTTTGTTTGGAAAAAGCTTTGGAAAAAGCTTGGGGGTGGACTACAAGACTAAAGACTTTCTTTAAATGTTTCCCCCCAAGAAACTTTACGCTTAAAACAAGATTTAGTCTTCCACAACCACTCAACTGACTTCCATGCTAGTCAAGAGTCTTAGAGTAACTCTACTTTGAAGCGATTTGTTATGAATCTCAAACTACTGCATGTTACTTTGAGTCTAGAATTATTATGCAAACGATATGCTAAAATATGAACAGAAAGAAATAACATACCAAATACTGTACCTATAGTTCATTTAGGTTGCCACTGTACAGGTAATGGAAATATATTCATAACGTTATTTTCCTAAATGAAGATAAGTAGATAATAAGATACAAAAATAGCATTTAGTCAAATGCAGTCGTTTGTATATTGCCTTACAAATAAGGCAATATAGCATTTTACAAAATGGCCAATATGCATTAAGTGTACATTTTAGCCACTTATAAGATGCTTTACTTAAATATCCTCAGTATTGTTCCAATTAGAACAAAACTCCACATTTAATATGGTACAATCCATTTTATTAAATTACACTGAAAACATGTCACACCAAATCACTAATCATGTAGTGTGCCATATGTTAACATTTGTTTTCTTTGAATACATAAATATGATTGATCTCATATGCCTAATATGTGTCACCATAATAAATAAGTCATGCTGGAAGTTGCATTCAAAGAATGTCTGGAAGATTAGCAGACCAAATGATTGCGCTCTATAAAAACCATTACACAAAATAAATAGAAAACAGTAGCATATATTTAAATTAGTTAATCCCTTTTTCTTTAGCATTTTTTTTTTTTTACAATCAACCCTTTACAAAACAGATACATTTAAAAACAAAAATGTATGGGCTATATTACAGGAGGTGCATTTTAAGAAAACAACCAAGAACATGTCACAGGAAGTGAAACAGCGAATATAAATTAATGTTGTGCGCATTTTCTCAGAACTTGCAGCACATGCTACAGCCCTTGTTCCTACAGCAGTTGCAGCACCAGTGGCACAGAGACAGGTGACTCTGCCGCTTCTGCCTGACATGGTTCGGCATCTGCGTTAACAAAGAAAGCGGACACGACGTTAGAGATTACACGTCTAGCACCGCAGCACCCTCCAGCTTGGCAATGTCACTCTCTCTGCGGAGAGAGGAGAGCGTGTGCCACGGTATTCTGGAGGGAAAACACAACCACTTACATTTTAATTTGCGCGTGGTAATTGGCCTAATTCATTCAGTCAATTGAACATACCATCCATGATTCCATTGACATCTCTTGATGTTCCACAACTGGAGTGTCATTGCTCTCTGCCTCCTCCAGCTCCTGCACCTGCTAATGAATTAAGCACGTTTAAGGAATGACATCTCAGCGCACTGACAAAAACATTTATAGGGTAATAACCGGACTGAGTGTATTTAAGTCACATTTCTTACCCCGGCAAACGGCACCGCGGAGCTCTCCAGAATGCAAATAAAGGCGAGCACGAGTGTCACTGCAACTGCAATGCCGAATGCCTTCATTTTGTTGAGCTGGGTGGAGATGGTTCAGTTAATAGACACTTTGAAGATCAGGGCTGTTTTGTGTTCTTTTCTCATGGGTGTCCGGCCACTGCAGGATATTCTGCAATATCTTCAATTGACTCCTCAGCTGCCCTGATGGATGGTGATAGCCTGCGTGACTTAGATTTCAGACTGTTTTTGGCTCTTTCAGTCCCTTCCCTGGTCCTATGATAGAGCATGCAGTGTGCTGGCTTTTATACACACTTCGGACAGTATTGCCTCATCGCTCAGGGAGGCCCAGCCTATTCCTGGCAAATGTTACCCAATTCCAGTGGGGAAATTCTGACCTGCCCGTTTCTCCTTTTCATATTTCTGAAGCAGAATGGGAAATTCTCTAATTTATTTTTTATTGTGGCAATACGTCTGTTCAACTACAATATCAAATCAACCATGAACTTTTAAATTAAATTATTTTCCAGACAGAACACAATTCCACACATGAGCAGCTTTCTGCTTCAGACACTGTTTTCATTCAAGATTTACAGTATATAATTAAAGATTTTCTGCATTGATGCAGCGCTAACCATCTTCACAACATATTATAGATTTAACAAAAACTATTGGACAGTATGGTGTACTGTGCACTGTACTGCGGTACAGTGAATCACTCATGGACCAGGAAAAGCCCTCACCTATGAAAGGGCACAATCTGGAGTAGCCATTGCTCAGCGTAAGGATGTCATTCCAATTTTCAATTGGAATAATTAGCTCCCCATGTTTCTTCCCCCACTCCCCTCATTATAAATGGTACCTGCAGTTGAACCAAATTAAATCCCTTTGAGGCTGGTGAAAAAGTAGCCAGTTCTTGAATAAAATGAACTTGAGAGTGTGAGATGTTTGAATATGTATTAGCTACTCACACTTCACATGAACATAATCTGATGGGGATAATTATATTTGACCAGCAAAGTTATATGACCATAAAACATATATGAGAGCAAATGTGTGCACATTTTTGCTTGCGCCACATATTATCAGCCATTTTTGAGACATTTTCAGTTATATTTCATAGTTTGACATGTATGATATTTTCTCAAGATTTAAGGGTTGAAACATGTATTAGACTGGCATCAGAAGCAAGACAGCAAATTTGCAAGCTACATATATCCAGACATCAATAATAGTGGATATCAGAACATATTTGGATGGATAAATATAGGCTAAAGAGAATATCTAAATGTGTCTAATTCAGTTGTATCGTTTTAATTGTCGGTGCTGTACCTTTTGGCCATACAACGCGTGATAGTAACACTGCGTCAGCCTGTCTCATTCACTGATAACCTTTGTGGCACTGCGTGTTTACCTTGAGTGACCATAATGTCATTGTCAACAAATAAAACCACATACGAGTTGATATCCACTGGAATATAGCCATATTTTTTAAATGTAGCATTGGTAGGTAAATGTAGCAAGTGGTGTAGGTCATATCACGTGTGAACAATAACATGCGTGTGTGTATCTGTGTGCGTGTCTCTATGAGGCTTCCATGCCATCATAGAAAACATGGCGTTGTTTTTTTTCCAGTTCTTTGAGCACGCATCATTCCAGCGTGAATCAGAAATTGGCTAATGTTACTTTTAGAGAGAGAGATGAATACAGAAGGGGTGGGGGGAAAGGGGGGGGGCGTTAGTAAGCAAAAACAAAGTCTGTGGTTTTTCTGAGGCACACGTGTTTGTGCCCGTGCCTGTTAGGACGATCACTTATCAGTTTGAATCTTCAGGCCAAACAAAGCTCGGCACCAGTGTGCTGGACAGATTCAACTCGACAGGCGCCACCAATCTCCCCTTGTCCAGGGCATTGGCCTCACGTTTGCTCCCGTTTCATCATACATTTCTGTCCATTCATTTCCACCTTGGGTGCATTAAATTGCGCCATGAGCGAGCTCCAAGCAAAAACACTGACTGAAAAGAAAATCCGGCAAGACAACATAACAACCCCCCCCCCATCCAAAGTGACCTGGAATATTTTAGAAATGTGTAAATAATAAATAAAACAATCAAATTGATTATAGTAGTGTCCTTGGACAACACACTGCTGCTACTGTAATGTAATGCCATATGTAAACCTAGGGCCAGTGAAGAGGTGGATTATTACACTCTGGGCATGGTGAGGGAATTCTAAATTAGCAAGGGGATGCATATTAGCCTTTATTCTTTGTGAAATTTCACAGTGAATGTATTAATAATGTACATCTTCGTGTCATGTAAAACAACTTCTGGTGTTCATAAAAATGTCTCGTAAAATTGTGTGTGAAAAATGAAAGATTGCCGCCCACTCTGCACCTACAGTATCTGTCCTGGGAGGGTTGGTCGACCGCCTTGTGGCCCCTTCCCACGGTTTATAGCTCCCCCAGTAGTGCTACTAGGATCTTGTTAATTTTGAGACACTGATTCCTCTGCTTTTAGATTTTAAACATAAAAAGGTCAAATTGTTCTGTCCGTCCATTCATACCACAGAACTGAAATCACAGCTGCTCCAACAAAGCATGTAGGCTCAGTCCTAGCCCATCACTTGACTGCCACAGAGTGCAGAGCCTTATGCCATGCTGAGACACAAAGGTGGGATGTAGTGATTACAGCAGACCCGAGAAAGATGAGCCTCGCTGTGGTACAAAAGGCATGAGAGCTTTTGTGCGGCAGACAGAACAAAAGCCTTTGCTGCTAGACATTCCCCAACAAAAACAACCTCCTGGAGATAGGGGCTGCAAATTAGGAAGGACCAGTGGACAATATCCACTACCAACATTTTGTTGCTCAAAAAAAGTGCTCCAGCCAAAAGCATGAGGCGAGACTACAGCATGCAGGTAGTTGTACTATGAGATGGCCATTTTTATCAATGTAACAACTGATCAACAATACTGTATCCACCCTGCAGCTACTGGTACAATTGGAGAGCAATAATTAATAAGACCTGCAGGTTTCCATTTCACATTAACATATCACAGCACGGTATTTTGATTTATCCCCGGGTTAAATTAATGGGAAGGAAGATTAGCCACGGAAATGTTATTGCAGCACACTGAGCGAAGAAATAAAAAGCGATTTCAATTCATTATTTCAACATGTCAAGCAAAACCGCTTGTTTGTAGTCAAGGCATCAATTGATTTAAAGACAAATTAATTCTGAGAGGCAGGAGTGTTATTTATTTGGATCCATTTAAAAATTGCATTTGCGTTCACGTCAAAACTTCACTTGTCAACACTTTCTCTCCAGTTTAATTTTGCTTCGGTCAGAGGCTGAAGGAGACGGACAGAGAGAGATACAGAGTATGTCCCAGAGCAGCATGTGGGATCAGAGATCAGCTACTTCAAATAGAGCCAGGGACACACAGACGCCAGCCTGACTGGCTGTCTACCTGTGTTTGACTGGCGGCTGTCTGACAAGCTGAAAGACACAGCAGAGATGGTGGATTGGGGGTGGGTGGGTGGGGGGGTGTTCTGTGAGAAAGCCAAGGTGAGCCTAAAGCATGGATGTATTAAAAGAGGTTATCTGAGCCATGGTTATAATTTAGGTACATTGAGGCGATGATGGATTTGTGTGCGTCTCAAACTCAGCAGCACACCAGACAGTATACCTGCAATCCATTTTAACGCAGGGTCAGTGAAATATCAAGCAAGTCAAGGGGATTATGGGATACACGAGCAAGGGTACAACCTTTGCCTTAAGTATACCTTAAATGCTATCCTTTCCTAACAATAACCTCTACCTAAACTTTAGTCATAACCGTGCCTAGACTTATCCTGAGAAAGCTTTCATCCTTTCACTTAAAAACTTTAATATGAATGTTATTTTAATAATCCAACACAATCCAACATGGTTGATAGCCACTGACCTTTAATGTATCGCATCGCACTGCACCCCCCCCCCCAAAAAAAAACAAACACACACCACTATTTTAATGAAAAAAAGATGTATTCTTATAGGCTAACCTGAGTAGGCTACAACAAGGCTGCTCCACATAGAAAGGAGGCTTCTTTCTTTTAACATTAAATAAAGGTTAGAATAAGCCACACATGACCTTTCCTTTGTGAAACCATTGTCTTCCAAAGCATTATTCATCTCACGCTGACATTATTTTCTCTCCTCTTGCTAACGTGTATAAAATTCTACCTTCTGCTGCAATTCGCACATCATTCACCTTTGGCTAGGTATGTCATTTGAAAGCTCTGACTCAAAACATTATAACAGGCATCTGTATGAGCCGAATAGTGCTTCCAAGACTGTGTTAAACTTAGAAAAGAGACGCAAGACTTATCTGGACAACATACTGTATGTCTTTGCCTCTAGATTCTGTGATCCAGAGGGAAAACACTGGTGTTCAAATAAGTGACTCAAAATCTGTACATCCTTCAAATGTCACCTATACAGCCATGTATACATGTATACCCATCAACATTACTTATTTGTTCTTTCAGCTTAGAAAACTAATCACAGCTCGCTCATTGTTTTCAGACTTGGAGACATATGAAACAATTTACAAGTTTCCCCACTATGCTACTTTTATCCCCATGGAGAGTATGATTCGACACCGCTACAAAGTGCAATGCAGAATTTCTCTGTAGTGAGCAGAAAGTCTTTTAGCATTGCTCTCAAGGGTGCACTCCCCCCTGCGAGTTGAGCTGCATTTGAAGTGTTGCAATACCAAAATAGAGCAAACAGCTCAACATTAGACACGTGGGGTTATTCTTGGAGATATTAAAACATTGCCCAAAAATAAAACATTTAATATATAAAAAATTATACACAAAAGGGGACAAAAGGGGAGAATGGCTGTACTGTACTTTAGCCTGAATACATAACTGTGCCCTTTCCTATTATGTCCACAGTGGATATGCAAACCTCACGGAATTCAATCTGTGCTCAAATGACATTTGACCTCACATTCTAAAAACAGGCAGCATTGTTTCATATCAAGCTTAAATAACAGCTATATTTTATGGTAGTAATGCCAAGAGGCCAGCGCAAGAGTTAATGAGTTATTGATTACTATTACTCTACGGTTTACACTCAGAGAGACTCTCTAACATCACATCACGTCTGTGTTCTACAGGTTCTACCCACCCCAAGCACATGTTAAACTGGCACTGTGAGCATTACCCCATCTCTTGTCAGTTGGAACAATTGCAAAGATATCTGCGCCACTTGGATCAAATAATCCCCCCCCCCCAGCTTAACACATTTGTTTAGTACCAGTGTTTTGCATAACCTGACATTTTCTAGTTACACTTCAATGTATTTATCTGGGGCCTCAATGTAACTGATCTCCATCAGGACATCACACTAATAAATTAAAACAGCAGCTAAAAAAACTAAACAATAAAATATTAATATTGAACTCAAAACATATACTCCAAGGTAAAACTAATAATAGTACTACTACTACTATTACTTATAATAATAATAATAATAATAATAATAATAATAATAATAAAGGGGAATAATACACTGACAGTGAACAAAAATAAGTGACATGATATCAAAGTCTATGTTTGAGGCAATGTATATATTAACTGAGAGTAGTTCCGTGGAGGTCTTCTAGAACGTAGAACTGGCGGTGGCGAGTGGTCTTGTTTTCCTGGTGTACATCTCCTTTGGGATTTTATCACAATAGGAGCAGTCAAGTACAGCCCAAACTGGCTGCTCGGGGTTTCCCAAAAGCGGCCTGCATACCAGAGAAAAAATGCCTTTGGCGAGAAACAAAAGGGATTCAATTCACGCGTCGATTCCCTCTGAGTTTTCGTCCGCCCTCTACTTTGTCGGGCCAGTGATGGTGTCTTATTTATTTTCTCTACCTTTTACTCCGTTTCTCACTGTGGTGGGGTTTCTCCAACTGCCTCGATGCCTCGCTGCTGAAGCTGAGCCCGCAGCAAAGCGTTCTCATTTTTCAGCTCCTCCATCTGAACAAAGCAAACGAAAAGTGTACATAAAAACATCAACATCATCCTGCCCGTAGCTAAACAGTTCAGAGTTTACAGGCAAAAACTTCTCCTTTATATGAGGATGCTAGTGTTGTACACATGGGGCTCCACTATGCCAGGGATTAAAGAGGCCTGTGCACAGACTACAGTACTCAGAAGAAGAAGAAAAAGAAAAAGAAAAAAAATCAAGCCTACAAACAACTGGGTGATCACACCTCAAAGAATGCTGTCTACGTTTCCCATGGGCAAGCGCCGAATTCACTGCCCCTACACTGCAGGGATGAGTATAGAATATTGAGTTTTAAGCATCCAAACAAGAATGCATTGCCAAGTGCCTCACAGTCCAGGGATTCAACTGGCGACAAAAGCACTTGTCTGAGCTGCAAGGCGGCACATCTCATTATATGAGCGGAAACTGTTTGATTCACTTTGTCTTGCTTTGATGGTAAGCTATAGAGGGCGGGGCTCTCATGGGCTTTACTTTTGAGAAATGAAGATACATATGCGGCTGGATGGGCTGCATGTTGATGAGGCTGAGGTGGAACAGTGTTGCGGCGCACTCCGATGCAAACAAATCAGTTCACTGGAACAGCAATTTTCCAGGCTGCATTTGCGACCCAAGTCGGTTTCCTCTGCCTTAGCTTTGCTGTTTCAGCAAACAGTCATAGGGCAAAATTTAAATGTCCGTGTTTTGTTGTTTGGTTTAAATATACAAAACACTCAAAAAGACACAAAAACAGGCGTACGGGTTGAGGTGATTCAATACAGTAACAGATTGTGAGATACAGGCCTAGACTGGGGTACGAGGGCACTAT
Organism: Aphredoderus sayanus; assembly: GCA_027564795.1. Lineage (NCBI taxonomy): Eukaryota > Metazoa > Chordata > Actinopteri > Percopsiformes > Aphredoderidae > Aphredoderus > Aphredoderus sayanus. The sequence goes on along the minus strand of JAODUG010007445.1, from coordinate 14,823 downwards.
AAATAAGATCTGAAATCACATTAGTAACAAAGTAATCATAATAGTCCTAAACCATGATTTTACATAAAACTACCTGCTGCCTGCACAGGTCATTCTCCACCTGTATCCTCTCCACCTCCTTTAGACTCTCTTGCAGCCGTTGGTTGCTCTGCCTCAGCTCATGGATGTAGTCACACGCTTTAGACAGTATGCCCCCTTTGCTCTAGAATAGCGGCGTTGCAACCACAATGAGTTCAGTTCCGACAAGTTAAACAGAAAATGTATCAGCAGAACTACATGACAGGATGCCCTACCGCCCCAGTCTTAGTGCTGTCAATATTGCAGTCTGGGATGATCTTGGACAATGTGACAATCCAGTTGTTGATCTTGTCTCTTCGCCGCCTCTCAACTGTTTGGATGAAACAAACACAAACAAGCCACAGGGATTATATTAGTGTCTATTTCCTGGCCACTGGGGGCAGAGCTACAGTAAGTAAGGGGGAAGTGTGTTCTTTCAATTAATATAATCGAAACAATGGCACTATGACTTTTACTGAATGTTATTTTATGTTAACTGAACGCAAAACACAAAGTCTGCTCAGATATTATGCATATATACTACATATGGATATAACCTGCTGGTTTAAATTACTAAAACATTGAATGGAATTATGAACAGTATGGCCTTTAAAGAACCAGGGAAAATGTTTTGTCTGGAATGCCTTGGTGATTATGTTTCTTCATGGCTGCGGGGGAATTGTGCCTGAATTAGATAGCTCAACAGCAGCCTCTAGTGGCAGCAAAATTAAATGTTTCTATCCCTGGCATGGCTTGAAAAAGCTTGTTGATTTTCTTGCGGCAACAAACCCTATGATTACATTGTGCGGTAGTGTCTCTGATGACATTTGAAGCCACAATCACAGGCCTTTCCCCACCTTCATTATGTTGTGCTCTCCTCCGCTCATCTCTGGGAGTTCGTGGTCCATCCATTTTCCTGTAGACAGGACAAGAAACGCTTTTGATACGTTGAAAAACATCCCATCTCAGTCCCACACAATCAGGCACAATCTCACATCCCTGTATTCATCTAATCCCGTGATAATTAAAGAGTGCCTTTACTGACCCCTTCTGTAATCACAAACACTTTCCAGTGCCAGTATGTTTGTGCCAATCAGCAACGGGCCTTTAGGGGTCCGCTCTGCCGCTGCCAGCCTTTTGCTTTACATCCATAGACGGCAACATATGTGCTAATGACACCACCCAAGGGCCTCGACTGGGAAAAGGCTCTGGCTTGAATACTGAGGCAAGTCTGGAGCAGCAGACTCCTTATTCTATCTGGCTGTTTTCTTCCCAGGTGTGGCCCAGAGGGAGTCCAGCATTTTATTATGCTGTAAAATGACGCCACTGTATAAAACCAGATGCTGTCTATTGGAGTCTGGGCACGAGGCTAATGACACAACTGTCTCTTGTCTCTGTATCTTCCCCTAGGTATTCTGTTAATTAAGTCCGTGAGACGTGACAGGGGGACTTATCCAACCGTCGACCGCAGCATGCACAGGCCAGTAGCACACATACACACATAATGAGAAAGCCAGCCCATATATCAACAATGTTTGTGTCTCACTGATGTGATGGAATATGCAATTAATATACGATTTCACCTAAGTCATGTGAAATACAGTCAGTAACTATGTACTGGATGAGTAATGTGAAATAATTGTCCCTATACATTTATTTGTAATAGAACTAAAATGACACTACAATACGGAGCATATGCATGTATTCTCTTATTGGTAGTTTGTTTCTTTAAGTAATTTAATCAAAAGGCATATGTTGATTTGAAAAGCTGTACATGTATATAAAAAAAGGGGACACTTTCCTCATTTAGTTAATAAAAATAAAAACATATTACAAGCCCCTCTTGCACCAGAAAGCTAAGTGGCTGTGAACCCTCTTTACCCTCCCCAATAGTGCTCCCAAGCTCAAACCATTCTCTACCCTTCCCCATCCATAGTCTCGGGTCACTATAATGCAGTCAAGGAGTGCTCCTTTAAGTACTGTGACACAGTAACAAAGCAAACTAATCTCATGTGTTACATGCGTGGCCTATCCCTGCCTTACATATTACTTAATACTCTGTTGGGTCTGACTGCTAGACTGATATCTTGCTTGGAGATAGCAAGCAGAGCACAAACTGCAATTGCTCTTGTATCTCAAGACATCTTAATGGGATTTCAACAGTATAATAGATTCTGCTCCAAGGTTCTTGTAGGCAGAGTGAGAAAATGTGGTTGGTAGCTTGAATAATAGAATAGCCAAGGCCATTCACGACTCAGAGGGTCACTGCATTCTTTTTGCCTGCGAAATGTTGACTTAATTCCAATTAAGGGTATAGCCGACACATGAAAAGGACACTGTTTGTACATTGTGAGATAATGTTTGGAGTGGGGGGGAAATAACTGACTGCTGGTCAGTAATACTATGCATCAATAAGATGCTTTTTGATGCAGGACCATCTAGTTTAGGTTTGGTCTCGGTGAATCTTTTAACAAGATGTTTATGTGAACACAGTAGCTGTGGCTTATATAACGAACATGCCTGTGCATCAATTTCAGTAACTATGTTTATCTGAAAATCTCATTTGTTGTAGACGCAAAATTTCACACAGCTTTCACCACAAATAATATTGTATTTTGAAAATATTGGGTGAGATTGGAAAACAATACCAAAGTTACAGTCTGGACTGGAAGGAGCCATCTGTTTCCAAATGAAAAACTATGACCTAATTTCCAAATCCTAATGGAAAAATAACTTGCCACAAGTATAACTAACAACAATGGATCAGGGTCAGCACAGACAGCTGAGTGCGGGAATAAATAAATAATAAAACCAAACTACATCTGTGTGTCATATCAAGGACAAGGAGAATCAGCCGGGACTTGTGGGTAAAAACAGGAGGAATGGTGATGTGTTCTCTTCACTTGTTATCTAATATGCATTAGTCTATTTGCTGCTAAACAGTATAGGGAAATGTGGATATATTGTCCTCACCAGTTCAAATCATCATGTTGCAGCATCACGTTTTCATCTCTGTGAACGGCAGGTAGAGTAGTAGTTTTCATTTATTTTACCCACACACACACACCAAGTATAATGTCACGGTTAATTAGTTCACTTCAATGTTGGCCCAAGGATTATGTAAAAAATGCATATTAATAATTCATCAAATGGAAAAAGGTAAATGGAAAAACAAATGTAGTGTAAACAGACACACTGACCCAACTATGCCTAATTCAATACACACACACACACACACACGTACGCTGCAACAGTTTCTTCCCCCTACTGACTGTTGAGCAGAATGTTGTGTGTTGTGAACGTCAAGCAGTGTCAAGGACAGTGGATTTCTGCCAAGATGTGGGAGCACAAGTCCAGAATGCTACTCCACAACAAAGGTGACCGAAGCTATGGGAAAAGTTAGGTTCTGCTATAAAATGCAACTATATAATAATGGACTTAAAAGATCTACATATGTGTTTGTGTATGGAAATGGGAAAATGCAACAAATAATCAATACAACTACTGTATGGGTTTTGTGGACTGCCGGTCTAATTGGTGTTTTATCAACCCAGTGTATGTGGGTCAAGCAGAACATGTAGAGATTCAAATCCCTGAGATCACCATTGTCAGCAAGAGCAGTCTGGGCAAAGCCATAAAACAGCTCCGTTAAATATCGCAAAGACTACATTTACACCAATGTTAAACAAAAAAAGATTCAACCTAGGAGCTGACATCTTTGCAATGGTATCAGCTCCTATTTTGAATATTGAAAAATAATGGCGTTTTTCAAGCATCGAGTGTTGAGAGATTTGCTTTCTGTGCCTCAGACTGTACTTCAAGTGACAATGGTGTCTCCTCTCACCCTCTCAAGTGGGAAACCAAACAGAATGAGCGAGAGAGATACTCACCCAGGGTATGACTGTGTGCGTGGGGCTATAGTCCGCGTTGTGCCAGTCTGAATGACATCAGGTGGGGTCATCATCACATAAAACTGACCTTTGGAAAAGAAGTCAAGTGTAAAACAGGTGCCGAAGAGCGAAGAAGGACACAACTGAAAAGAAGATATGGAACACAATCAGCCGTACAACCATCATAACGACAGTGCTAACTTACAGTAATAGCATTGCTGTAATCAACGTGCTCCAATGGCACTTCTTACAGTATGTCAGGGACATGAGATGCTTTTGCAATCTCAAGTATAACCAACAATCTGTTGCTCACCCCAACAGTCTTTGTTGTCCCAAAAAAAAAAAAGCTTTCAGATTCACTACTATAAGACTTCCCAGTAAAGTGGGGACAAAGACAGAGCAGAGGTGCTTGTGACAGCACAACAAAAAGAGATAAACAGACAGAGAGCAGAAAACAGTCGATACGAAGCAACATGGCTGGCTGGTCTCCTGCCATTACAGCATCATATCACCATAGCTTCATATTGCATATGGCTGTTTCATATTACATCATTGCAAAAATCTGTATTAATACAGCATTAAAAATCATAATGGGCCATTTTATACTCTGAGGTAAAACCTTTTACTCATTACTCAACGGGGCATTGAATACCCTGTAAAATGTGTGGCCTATACAATCCTTAGCCTATTCAATCTAGTTTTCAGTGTATAATGTATATATAATATATAATGAATCGTTTATCCACCTTTGCTCATCTCATGATTCAATGCCACGGCTGAAACAGAAGTGTTGTTCTCTCTATTGTCAATTTTCATCTGGTTTGTGTTTAAGGAGTACGGCTGAGCTGGCCCTTTGGCTGCATGCCCAATTCAGTTTGGCTAGTGCGAAAGCTGACTTACTCCCTGCCTGGGTGAAGGTTGGGTCCGTAGCGGCCTGTACAGACACAGTCCCGTCGCTCACCGCTGTGGCGGGGAAGTAAGCGAAGCGTGTCTCCCCTCCCACTGCCTCTCCCGCTGGGCTTCCTCCATTACTGAAGGGGTTCTGGATCACAGCCTGTGACAAACAGTCAGTGGAAAGGTTTAACAAGCTGCAATAGGACCAGTCGCAGTAGGTAACTGCACACCTTAGTCACTGTCAGATGGCATCCGAGCTCGAAAAAGTGTGGTGTCATATCATCCTGTTCAAAGTTTTCGATGTTCCCTGATTCTGCGTCACATTAAAAACAGGGCAGCGGTGGTTTGACAGTTGGCTTATAGGATGAAAAATACCTAGATTAAAGTTTGTTACCAGAAACTAGATCAGGATTAATAACGCCAATGTGGGTTTTGAGATGACCCCACAGACAAAATCACAAACTGACTTCATGTCTTAAGACATTTCTAAGTGTACAGCATTGGTTATAGTTGTTTATTTTTTTATAGTTTTTGGTACCTGTGCAACTGCTTGAGGAGCACCGGCGAAGGCACCCGTAGAGACCACGCTCACTGCCCCTCCCCCGTCCTCTCTCCCTTCCAGATGCTGCTCCGTCACCTGGACAACGCGGTACGTCACCTGAGAGAGACAGAGAGAGAGAGAGAGAGAGAGAGAGATAAGTAAAGTGTCTGCTATCCTCATGAGTCAGTTTCCAGCAGTAACGACGCAAACCTAACCTTGCTTCGAGGTTTGCTTATCATACTGCATCTATTGCTCAAGTTCAGCCAAGACTAGTATGCAACTTGGCACTGCATTGATCTACCATCCTTGACAATATGCTTATGCTTCAGAATGTCCCTGATTTAATTTAACAGCCGGCCCACACAGCTTGTTTGTTTCAAAGAATTAGTACTCGCAACCCTTAATCATGTGACTCACCTCCTGACTGACATGTGACACCGGCCACATGCCAATCCTACACCAGATTGGAATCACATGACATGAACAGTGTTGTTAACGCCAAATGAGCACCACATACTGACAAGTTATTAATTGTGTAACTTATCTACACGAAGATAAAATGTGAATGCCCACCAGTCTTTCCAACTCTGTTACAATAACTTTTAGAGGTGGAAAAAAATACTGATGTGACATACTGATTGTTCCTCTCACATTATTGATATAATAACAAGTATCTACATGGCTTCATATTACACATTTATTTAAAATGTGATTTTAAAATATTATTTCACAAATGCTGTTAGTGGCAGTTGTAAACTAACAATTGGGTTATACAGTAGCAGTTGTAGTGTTTTAAGTCTATTCACTATTATGGCTGACAGGAGGAAAGCTAAGGAATAAACAGATGATATTTCTGTCATGATTACAAAGAATGGTTTGTTTCGTGGGTCTCATCTCATATTGTGAGTTACCTGGTGATTCCAACCATAGCCACTTTTTAACCTGCTGCTCTTGATGTCTCTTAACCCTATTGATGTCCTCCGGGTCAAAATGACCCACAATACTAGCTCCTTGTGGCAGACAGAAGGCGCTAAACCTAATTCTACAGCTTATACACACATATGATGTGCACTGCTGGGACAACAATGTGCGAGTTTAAAACCTGAGGACAACAGGAGGCTTAAAAAGGCACAAAAAAACAACACAAATAGATAAAGAAATAATTAATAAATAAAACAATACACACGGCAATGACAATAAAAAAAAAAAAAACACACAAAATCATACACAATCCAGTGGCGCCCTCTCGTGGTTCAAGACGATATTGTAAGGGTTAACCAATGCCATTAAGCCAAGGGCAGATATTATTTTCTAGTCACATTCAATGAAGCTCGTGTGCATGACTATAGATACAACATGAACAGGTAAATAGGTACACGGCCTAAAAAATGGACATTAAATACAATAAGCAGCTGTTTTGTCAAATTTGTATTCCATGATGTATTCCATACCTGCCCACCTTCAGTACGGAATTGATATATGTTGGGGTCTCCAAATGCTGATGCCTGTTGAACACTGGCTATAACAGCTGCCTGCTCTTCTGTCCCGTCTGCAGAAAAAGGTGAGAACTAATAAGGTATGCATTTATATTGTACGTATAGTATACCATTATATATAATTCCTTGACTGATTGGTACAGAAGAGCAAATAAATAAATAAAATGTAAATACAATTTAAAATTAAAATAAAAAAAAGTAAATAATACAAATTTCTAATAAAATAATTTGCAGTCAATGGCCAGTTTACCTCCAGATACCTGGATTGCCTCCTCTTCTTCCTTGTCTTGGCTGCAACATATGTGAAAGGCACGTAGTTACGCTGACAATTAACATACATTTTTAATTAAATGTACCGGTATGTATGACGTGTATATTATTTTATCATGTGCATCTTCAACATGTATATGTATAGCTAATGTTAACTGTCGAATCGAATCAATAGTTAAACGCCTTGCAGTAAATTATTTGTGGGGATGTCACTTATTTATTTTGATACTACAGAACTGTTATGGCAAAAAGCAATTTGCCTCAACAGTAGCCTACAATATATCCGTTTTTGTTGTGGCTGACATATCGTACTGTTATCGGTCATAGACACGTGCATAAAACTTATATTGCTCAAATAACCGTAGTGTTTTGTTAAGAATATACTTTTTTTATATCAGGCCGACTATGTTAGACTAGTGTCGATAGCTGCTTGGGTACCTTGCTAGCATGTTGTATTTAGCTTAGCAGTTAGCCATTTTTAACTAGCAATTACCTTGTGGTGTCCAAACTCTGTTCTAGCATATCCATCAGGGTCACAATAGAAAAGAACAAGTGATATTCGGTTTCAGATAGAGATGGAGGTGCTGATCACGGGAACAAACACTCGGGTCATGTGAGAGTCAGCCCAAGACACGTGAGGTATAGGATCAGTCTCGATAAAATGGAGACGATCGTTGCTGTAACTTGGATGACCTCTTGTGAATCGCACAACTGCCCTTGTACAGTACACTGCACTACTGTTGCTCGATTAGTATCACGCTGCACGACCGTGCACAACGCACAATGTGCCCCAGAAATGTGTTATTACTTTAATTAATTGTTGTTATACGTGGATTGCGAATTTGGTATCTTCAATGCGAGTTAATCTGTATAATATATGCCATTTGATTGGCAATAGTATTACTCCCCTAAGTACTTTAGTGAATATTATGAACACAAATTACTTCTTGTTTTACATGGTCTTAGATGATGAAATTGTGGCGAGCAAAACAAATGTAGCCATGATTGGCAGTGTAGGAAGGAATCTGCTCAACGTATATAAAATTGTCGACTGTTTTAAATATGCTGAAACAAACTAATAAAAAAATATTTTAAACAATCCTTCTCAGTTTGATTGATAGTGTATCGCATTTGGCTAATCCGTATATTGGAAAGCTGTAAATTACACAAGCAAGTAGATCATTTATCAATTATTTAGTGATGTCCAGGAGTTAGTAGTAGTAGTAGTAGTAGTAGTAGTAGTAGTAGTAGCTGCAGCAGCAGCAGCAGCAGAATAGGCTACACTGTGGGTCCTGAGACAAAGGAGGGGGTCACGAGATGACTATAGAATTATTAGATCATTCTTATTATTCTATAGAAAATTATTAGAATTAGCATATTTTAGCCATAATTGTAAGTAGTACAGTGTATACATTACTTTGATGTATTCTGCTACTAGCCTTTATTAAAATATTTTAAAATAATAGTATGACTATTATGCTTCTACCTCACAAGTGTCTGGCACTGTTATTTTGGGGGTCGTAAGCTGAAACGTTTTGACCCACTGGGCTACAGTACAGTACAGTAGTAACAGTACAGTCGTAGCATACTACTGGAGATGAAGCAGTGACTGAACTAAAAAATATGGTATAATCTAAAATCCTACACATCTGATTTTACAATATTAAGGCGCCAGATTTAATAACTAAATATTTGCAAGAGACTGCCTCAGTAACATTATTTGTTGACAATTCTAACGTTAATGAATGCTACGACCTTTACCCCATATTCAGCGGAACCTTTCTTTAACACAAATCCGTATGCTACATTGATAAAAGGAGCACGCTGCTTTAACTGTTTGCGATTGGCCATGATATTCACGTGACGGCTCGCTTATATTTTTACCTGATTTTCATTGGCTTGAATGAGAGGCAGCACCATTATGGTTTCACCCTAAAATTGTTCCGACTCTTCCTTGAAGGTTCATTGAGGTGACCACTGTGTAGCCAGTTTTCAAACAGTACATTAAGCATACAGCTACAATGTCTGGACGGGTTCTTGTTGGAGTCAAACGTGTCATCGATTATGCAGTCAAGGTAATATCCATATATCTTAGAATCCATTCAAATTACCAACTCAACACACTATAAATCTTGAAATGTATGGTACCGAAGATTAGCCTTTGAACTTGCTTACTGTCCTATACTCTCCATCTCGCTGACACTTCGTTGACATGACATTATACTAGTATCAGTGCTCACATGTATAGTCATGGAAATGCACAAATTTGGTAATGACAAATTCACAAGCTGTATAAAGTATTATAGCGCCTGTCGATATTTACAGGCAACTGACAAGGAAAACATTGTTGGCTGTAGCTGTTCTATGCGCCACCAATACAGCACTGTAGAGCTTAGTTTGAGCCTTGTTTAGCTAGATCATTACTGTTCTACTTCTTCATCATTTTGATCTATCTAATAAATGTATGATTTTACTTTGAGCATTTATATTCAATTATATATAACTTTACAAGTTTAAAGACCAGATATATATTCAGTCATCTCAGTAATGATAGCAGCATAGCAGTATAAACCTGTTGGTTGATCAATATGCTGCCATTTTCACTCTTGTTATCTTACTCCACTGTCATGGAGTTTGGTAGTTGTGGAATCTAGGGTAAGCCTTTTATTGTCCTCTACATCAATAGTGTTTGTCCTTTCTCCTCAGATTCGTGTAAAGCCAGACCACAGCGGGGTGGTGACGGATGGTGTTAAGCACTCAATGAACCCCTTCTGTGAGATTGCTGTGGAGGAGGCAGTCAAGCTGAAGGAGAAGAAGCTGATTAAAGAGGTGGTGGCTATCAGCTGTGGACCACAGCAAGTCCAGGTGGGCCTAACAGGAGACCAGTCTGTCCACCAGTGCCTTGTTACCAGCGTCCTCTAAAATATGGCAAAGCATATGTTGGCGTTTGACAGGAGCTATATGATAGTCTAATGGGTTTCTGTTATGGAAGCAAATTATAGTTTTGACAGGGTTTATCTTGTCTTTGACTTGAATTGCAATACCACAGAATAATTAGGTACTTAAGTACCAAGTAGTCTACCCAACCTCCCTCATAGGCTGCACAAACGACTTTATTTGGCAGCAAGATAAAGGGCACATAATTCAACTAATTGTGTGCGCACGCTGAAAAAATAATCAGTTGTTTCTACACAGCTCTGTCTCTGTAAATGGGAATACACAGTGGTGCAGACCGCACCACACACTACCCTCTAGCCCTCTATGTCTTCAAATCTGCAATGTCTCTTGGTAGAATACATTCTGAAGTTACTCCAGTTTGTGGAATAACATTGTTGTAGTGTTTAACTTAATATAGAAATGTTTTGTTCTACTTTGAAAAACGGTTGCGAAAGGGCAGTGTGAGGACTTAATATTGCTGCTGTATGTAAACTACACAGCAGATTTAGCAAGAGTGCAGTCCCGCTTTAACCTTTCATTATTTTAAAAATTGCACAGGTCTTTCATTTTAGAGTCATTTGGTTATGTTATTATTCTGTTTTGCAATAGCCATTAACAAAGCCATATATTTGATTGTGTATGCCTAATGAGTAATGACCCCTGTACCCCTATGGCAACAGGTTTGGATATTTCACAAGTCTATATTGTTCAGTCACATTTCTCCCCATTCAAGTGTAATTGTTTTCACCCGTCCTCTGTTTGAATCAATTATAACAGAAACATAAGTCTCTAACTGGAAACATTAAAGGCATATGTAGAAGTTAATGTAATGACTGGACAAATTGATAATCCCTTTGTTGTAGTCCCTGCAGACGTATTTCCAATTAATTTGCCAATTGCTTTATCTCTGTATATTATTTTAATCTTCACTTTTTTTGTTGTGCTTAATGCTTCTGTATAAAAATGAATTAAACTAAGTGTAATTCTTGATTATGATTACAAGATGTAGGTTGTTCCACATTGTAGATTAAACTCCAAACTAATGTATTGCTGTGTAGTGTGTAAGTTTATCAGATATTGCATTGTGAAACTGAAATGTCTCTCAAATAAATGTCCTTGAACCAGGAGACCATCCGTACTGCTCTTGCCATGGGGGCAGACCGGGGAATTCATGTGGAAGTATCTGGGAAGGACTATGAGACTATGGGTCCTCTGCAGGTATCCAAGATCTTTGCTGCTCTGGCCAAAAAAGAGGATGCTCAACTGGTAATCCTTGGCAAGCAGGTAGGATTATATTGTACTCCCACAGTCTTAACTGATGCCTGCAGCTCTACAGTGGTGCTAGAAAGTTAATTCTGCAAGCTTTGCTCTTGCAGTGATCTTAGGACACCCACACCTATGGATAGTAGCAATAGTTTTCTCACTTCCCTCCATTTGTACACTGTGTATTCCTGTGCATTGACGGATCCCCACGTCTTTTAAAAAAGCTTTTATTTTAGAAAAATAAAATACAAATATATTAGTTTAAGCAGTGTGCTTGTCTATTATTGTGACATTGATTAGACCATGTTTAATGAAGTATTAATGCAGAAAGGCAGATTAAGTGTTCGCAAGCCACTGTCCGATTTAAAATAAGATTATTAGCCATAAGCTCCTATGTATTTTAATGCCTAGCACCTTGCTATCATAATGTTAATGCTTCTTGTTTTCATAGGCTATTGATGATGACTGCAATCAGACAGGTCAGATGACAGCAGCCTTGTTGGATTGGCCTCAGGTGAAGTATTAACTTTTAACTGTGGTCATTTGAACAAAAGTTAGTAGCAAAAATAGTGTGTATTCTCTGGGGACACAACGATAAAAAGCCTTTGGTTTCTGGTATAAAATGCATGATAATGACCAATTGTCCAATTATGAGTTCTCCATTTTTTAGAAACACTATGGCAGTATTGGATTTAATGGCAGTTGGACAAAAATAAATGTGCACTGAAATTTTGCATTTTTATCCTAGATGCACTGTTTTGGTATCCTGATATTATGTACAGTACCTTGTTCTTCATTAACTGGAGCAAGGATAAGACATATGTCTAAAATGTTATTCCTGGACACACAGGATGTAGTTGCATTGATCATCCAGCAGAAGATGCAGTTGTACTAAACTTGGCTAGGTGTAAAGATGTATAAAGATGCAAACTGTTATATATGCTAGCCATACAAATGCATCAAAACATTTACATATTTTAATGTATTCTTTTAACATATTGTATGTTGTTGTGTGTGTGTGTGTGTGTGTGTGTGTGTATGTGTGTATGTGTGTGTGTTTTTTTTTATATATATTTTTTTAGAATAATATAAATTGACAAATCCAAGACACACTTGGATGTCTGGATATTGAGAATGCAATTACACCCTTTAATCAGAAGATTAAAGATTTGACCACAAATTACCTACATTGTCATATACTGTGTCTAAACATAATTAATACAGTATTAAACCTACAGCCTTAAAATAATTATTACAGTCTTTATTTTTGTTATTTTTAATAGCAATGTAATGAAACGACTCTTATATTCTGGCAAATTCCAAATTCAGACTTCGTGTTTCTGCAGGGCACATTTGCATCTGAAGTGACTGTGGAAGGAGACAAGGTTAAAGTAGTAAGGGAGATTGATGGTGGGCTGGAGACCATTAAGATCAACACACCAGCAGTGCTGACGGCAGACCTTCGACTTAACACACCCAGATACGCCACTCTTCCGAATATCATGGTGGGTAGCTCCAGACACTAAATTTACTTTATTAGGGATTTGACCTGGATTAAAAAACCAATAAAAATAAAACCAATAAGATGGATGGTAAAATATTGGATGTTGATCCTTCTTAGAAAGCTAAGAAGAAGAAGATTGCCAACGTGAAACCTACTGACTTGGGGGTGGATCTAACGTCCAGGGTGAAGGTGTTGAGAGTGGATGAGCCTCCACAGAGACAGGCGGGGATGAAGGTGGAGACGGTGGATGACCTTATTAGCAAACTTAAAGAAGCAGGAAGAATATAAAGATTGGGGAAACCTGGGAGCATAGCATTAAGCAAATGGGTAAGTAAAAGGTATATATATATATATATTTATTTTCTAATTTACCATTCAATCATTTAACAGACACCTTTATTCTAAGCAACTTGCAATGAGTACCACTGATCATTTATCAGTATAGTGTACACTACAGAACCCCTTTGACCAAAGCACTGGTCCTCACTTCTACCAGTGGATGTCATACTAGAGCACCAGCATCTCAGACCAAAACAAATGTTCCATGGGACACATACTAATACAGTATACACCATACAGAACATAAAAACACCTTGAATGCTATAAATAGACTCGGATGACAATCAGCCTACTAAAAGAACTGGGTATTATTGAAAATGAAATCAAAATATTGTTATCTTGAGGAGATTTTAACCCTTTGATTAAAAACTGTTTTCCTGTAGCCTGTTCTACTTCTGATGACCAATAATACTAGGCTACTCTGAATAAATTACTTTGCATTGCAGCTACAGCCTTCTACAAGTTGGGGGTGCTACAGCACCCTCAGTACCCACCTTCCACGCTGTTGACAGTTCTTGGTACCAAATTCAGGCTTTTGGACCATACTGTATAAATAACTAATTAATACAGTAAAATCATTGATGAATTGCATTATCTAGATATTTTCTAGTGGTCTGTAGAGATCTTAAACCTTCGCCCCAAGTAAAAAGAATATTGACTGATTCCAGCTTTATTATTTAAATAAATGTTCATGATTTGAGAACTAAATTATGGAATATTTGAGATTGTTCATAAACTTATCATACAGTATCTTAAAGGTGTATCATTTGACTCACAAAAGTATTGTCTTTTCTGCTGGTAGGACTACTGGACAACACTATGAAAGCAGAGCTGTGGGACTGATGACTCATAGCAGCAGTCAATACTCAATGCTATTTTCTCTCTGCCTTTGGCTACATCTCCAATGATTGTGGAGAAAAGGAAACCGGAATACTGAGAGGCACCTACCTTCAGCAGCACCTACCAAGACCAGAGGATGTCCTGACATTTTATTGGCATTTTAATTCTGTATTGTAGGCTACATATAGTGTCTGACTTTAGAACAAGTAGTATGGAGTCCATACAATCTAAAAGCAATACTTGAATGACATACCCTTTTATTGTTATGCTGTTTGTATTACACATGGTACAATTTGCATCATCAGTCAGTTGACACAGCAATTTTTCCTGCATTGACATGTTAAATTAAGTGTAAATACGGGCCCAAATATGTTTGTGCTGTGTATTTCAGTATAAATGTTATGTCTGCTAGTTCCATCTGTGTATAAAGTTTATACTATATCTGGTTTCAATGTGTGCTTTGATGGTGTCTCACAGTATGAGCAATTTTAAAAGGATATACAAACTACATATACAAATTACAGTATATGTAGATTGTACAAGCTACTACCATGACAATAAAACATGGTATTTTCATATTTAAAGCCACCAATTATTGTTAGCAATGTTTTATTAAAAAGTAAATGAGGCATGTTTCCAAATTAGCTGCAGCCTGCTGGTTCAACTTGTATGTGATTGATCATTTTTTTTAGTTTTATTGGATTTTTATAAGCATCATGTGTTAACCCTCGTAATGTACTCGTAATATAGTATTTAGCCACACGGCGGCGCCATCTGATTGTGTATGATTTG